>PVIH01029742.1:0-13166 GCA_004025045.1 Sigmodon hispidus
TTGTATGTTTGTGTGTGTGTTTGTGTGTGTAAGAGAGAGAGAGAGAGAGAGTAATTCAGAGATCTAATTTAGTTAATTCAACAAAAATTTTTTTGAGATCTGTTTTTTGTCAAGTATTATGAATTTAGCTATTGTAGACTTCATTATTCCCTTTAAGGAAGCTGTTGTCTGGAGCAGGCAAAAAAATGCTATTAGTATAATAGAGAACATATATTTTTGAGACTACAGAAAAAAAAGGCATTATAATTCAGACCCTGCACAAAACTCAAATACAAGTGGATCAAAGACCTCAACATAAACCCAGCCACACTAAAATTCATAGAATAGTAAGTGGGAAATACCCTGGAATGAATTGGTACAGGTGACTACATCCTAAATATAACACCAGTAGAACAGACACTAAGAACAACAATCAATAAGTGGGACCTCTTGAAACTGAGAAGCTTCTGTAAAGCCAAGGACATAGTCAGTTAGACAAAAACGCCAGCCTACAGAATGGGAAAAGATTTTCACCAACCTTACAAGTGATAGAGGACTGATCTCTAAAATATATAGAGAACTCAAGAAACAAGAGCCCAGAAATTTGAATCACCCAATCAAAAAATGGGGTTTAGAAGTAAAAAAGAAATTCTCAGAAGAAAAACAAATGGCTGAAAGGCACTTGAAAAAGTGCTGGACATCTTTACCCATCAGAGAAATGCAAAGCAAAACAATGCAAATCAAAACAATTTTGAGATATTACCTTACACCTGTCAGGTTGGCTAAGATAAAAGACACAGAGGACAGCCTATGCTGGAGAGGATGCAGAGCAAGGGGAACACTCCTCCATTGTTGGTGGGAGTGTAAGCTTGTTCAGCCACTCTGGAATGCAGTATGGTGGTTTCTCAGACAATTGGTAATCAAAATTGCCAAGGACCCAGCAATACCACTTCTGGGAGTATACCCTAAAGATGCACAGTCACACTCCAAAGGCATTAGCTCAACTATGTTCATAGCAACATTATTTGTAATAGCAAGAACCTGAAAACAACCTGGATGTCCCTCAACTGAAGAATGGATTAACAAACTGTAGCTACATCTACACAATGGAGTACTACTCAGCAGTAAGAACAAATGATATTCTAAAATTTGTAGGCAAATGGATGGATTTGGAGAATATCCTCCTGAGTAAGGTATTATAAACCCAGAAAGATAGCCAGGGCATGTACTCACTCATTAGTGAACTCTAAACAAAAATGCAAAAAGCAAAGCATATCCAAAGCCACAAACCACAAACACTGAACAGCTTAGTATCTGAAACACCTTGGACTGGAAACTTTGATCCCACTCCCTCTAGAGGAACACCTGACTCAGTCTTGATGTTGGGGTAAGAAAACTGGATCTGCCAGGAGTGGATGTTGAACTAAGCCACCTTGGGACCTTGGGACCTCCTACTATTGCTGGGGAGAAGATAAAGTGATGGGGAGAAAAGAGAGTGACTGGAAGGGGCAGGAGGTGTAAGGGAACTTGAACTAGGATATACAAAGATAAAAAATATGACTTTATTCATAATAAAAAGCAAAAAAATAAATATTAAAATAAAAAAAGGGTATCTCATCAAAGATTTCCAAAAGATCATCTGGAAATCAAAACCCATCATCTAGAAGTGGAAG
The DNA here is from genome assembly GCA_004025045.1 of Sigmodon hispidus. Lineage (NCBI taxonomy): Eukaryota > Metazoa > Chordata > Mammalia > Rodentia > Cricetidae > Sigmodon > Sigmodon hispidus. The sequence goes on from PVIH01029742.1 coordinate 1,653, forward strand.
AAGAAATTAGTTACTTTAGGCTGAGTGGAAAGATTGATTTGGATAGAGGAAGTCAATTGTGTAAGAAGCTGCTGGAGTGGGCAGAGTTTCATTAACTTGCTGCTGAGTTACTGAACCAACAGGTGGGATATGTGGCTTTCAAGCTTACTCAAGGAGGGATACACAGCAATGAAGATGATGAATGAATGCGGTCCAGAGGATGAATAGAACTTATGAGGCATCTCAAAAAGCTGAGTGTTATCATCGCATTATGTAGAACCATCTAGTCAGTGAGCATTTTAAACAAAACAACGAATATATCAGCTAATGAGATTTGATGTTTTTGGTATGTTATTAGAATATAGAAAATGGAATAAACATGGATCAAAAGGCTATGGCTGGAATCCCGAAGGTAAGAGAACTTCAAAGCTGAAGTCACTGAGGATAAAGAAAGACACTCAAAAGATTTGGAGCAAATGAGCTTAGTTTTTTTTTTTTTTTTTAAAAAAAAAAAACAAATCTGAATAGAAGAATGGATTAACAAACGGTGGTACATCTACACAATGGAGTACTATTTAGCAGTAAGAAAAAAACGATATCTTAAAATTTGCAGGTAAATGGATGAATATGGAGAATATCCTGAGTGAGGTATCACAAACTCAGAAAGATAAACAGGTCATGTACTCACTCATTAGTAGACGATAAACAAAAAGCAAAGCATGTCCAAGCTGCAAACAACAACCACTGAACAGCTTGGGATCTGAAACACCTTGGATCAGCACCTTTGGAACCCATTCCCTCCAGAGGAACACCTTGACCCAGTCTTCATGTTGGGATGAGGAAAGTGGATCTGCCTGGAGTGAATGCTAAACTAAGCTACCTTGGGACCTTGGAACCTTGGGACCTCCTGCCCTTGCTGGGGAGAAGATAAGGAGATGGGGAAAAGAGAGAGTGACTGGGAGGGGAGGTAGGGGAAAGGGGGTTTGAACAAGGGGATACATGGATAAAAGATGAGACTTTATTCATTTTATATATATATATATATATATATATATATATATATATATATTGAGATAGAGAGAGAGAAAGAAGACAATTTCCACTTAGGAAGACAACATTAGTATTGCCTGCTCCCCTTGAGACTAGAACCTCTATAGCCATTAATTTTTAATTCAGGTCAGTTTCAAGCATGAAATTTCTTTCTGTCACATGGACTTCCAATCCAATCAGAAAGCAATTTGCTACATCCCTAGTAGTCATACTACAGTTGTACCAGAGTATACATCTTGCCTAGCAGGTAGGTTCTATAGCATATAGTTTCCATAGCTTGGTAAGACCACTAATGACACCTTTCAGTAACCTGCATAATACATCAGTATATAATATTATAATATATAATATACATCAGTATATATACATATTATACATCAGTATAAGGCAAATAATGGCAGTTTCAACTGGATTTCTTTATCCCCCTCAGCCAATATGTATTTTAGGCTGTAGAGACCTCAAATCCCTAGTTTGTGACCATGAACAATGACAAATAATCTGAAAAAGGTAGTCTTGTAGGCTTGTTTGGTAGAGCTGCTATGAAAAAGTAAAGATCTTTAACAACTAAAAAAAAAAACAAGCTATGGAACAATCTGCTGAATACATAGTTTGAACAGACCTCACAGGCATTCTGCTAGACTAAGAGGAAGAAGAGGAGGGGAAGAAAGAAAGAAGGAAGGAAGAGGAGGAAATGACAACCCCAATGGGTTGGATCAAATTGTATCAGCACGATTCCCTTGTTATAAAATAAGCTCCAAATGGTACTGTTCTATGATAATGGACAGATTGTAGTGGCAGGAGATAGGCTTGGGGAAAGGGTGTGACTTACAAGCTGACACAATTAGTGTCTTTGGAGTGATAATATCATGGATGTGGTATTCATTATTTAAGTCTGTGTATGTGTAAATATGTAAATTCATTATTTAAAGCTGAAACTTTCTATATCAAAATCTGGGAAATAGAAATATTGTCTGTGCTTGAGTTCCTAGTGCACCCATATAAACTCCCTGGTTTTGACAGTGCACTGAGGCCATTCAATAATACTGTGATTTGGAAAAGCTTCATGAGACATAGTGCAGGAACTTTAAGGAATACTCCAATGCCCAATGCTACTTCAAAATTTAAAATAATAAGAAATCTATTTAACAATTTTTAAATTTGTTTTATATACCAACCACAGATTCCCCTCTTATCCTTCCTCTCATTCCTCCCCAGTGCACCCCTAACCCCTCTTCAGTAAATGTAAGGCCTCACACAGGGAGTCAGCAAAGCCTGGTACCTCCCTCTTGCATCAAGGCTGTGCAAGGTACCCCGCCATAAATAATGGGTTCCAAAAGGCCAACTCATGCACCAGGGGGTAGATTCTGATCCCACTACATTTAAACAGACCAAGCTACACTACTATTTCCCTAATGCAGAGGGCTTAGTCTGGTCCCATGCAGGCTCTGTAGCTGTTGGTCTAAAGCTTGTGAGTTCCCACTAGCTTGGTTCAGTTATCTCTGTAGATTGCCCATCATGCCTGTGATCCACCTTCCTCATATAATCCCTCTTTCCTCTCTTCATTTGGATGACCACAGTTTAGCATGATGCTTGGCTGTGGATCTCTGTATCTGCTTCCATTGTTACTAGACAAAGGCTCTATAATGACAGTTAATGTAGTCACTAATGTGATTACTGGGATAGGCCCGCTCAGGCACTCTATCCACTTTGTTAGTCGTCTTAACTGTGATCATCCTTGTGGATGACCAAACCTTGTGGTTTCTCCCAAACTTCATATCTTCCTCTATCGAGTTATCTCTTCGACTTTGTTCCAGCTCAGCCATAACATTCCCTTAAGTTCTTATCTCCCAATCCTTCATCTCTATTGCCCCCCCACCCCCAGTTTACTCATGATATCTCATTTATTTCCCCTTCCCAGGGTAATCCATGCATTTCCCTTAGGGTCCTTCCTGTTACCTACCTTCTCTGGAGTTGTGGGTTGTACTCTGGTTATCCTTTGCTTTATATCTAGTATCCACCTATGAGTCAGTACACAACATGTTTGTCTTTCTGAGTCTGAGTTACCTCACTCAGGATTATATTTTCTAGTTTTATCCATTTGCTTGAAAATTTCATGATGTCATTGTTTTTTTCTTACTTCTGAGTAATACTTCATTGTGTATATGTGCCACATTTTTAAAAATTATTTTTTATTTAAAATTATTTTTATACATTCCTACCTGGCAGGAGAGATACTAGCATGACTGAAGTAGTCTATACCACATTTTCTTTTCCATTCTTTGGTTGGAGGGCACATAAGTTGGTTCCAGGTTCTGGCTATTATGAATAATGCTACTTAGAACATAGTTGACCAAGTATCCTTATGGTATAATTGAGCATCCCTGTAATATATTTCTAAAAGTGGTATCATTGGGTCTTGAGGTAGATTGATTCTCAACTTTCTAAGAAGTCACCATGCAGATTTCCAATTTGGGTGTAAAATTTTACACTTAGAACCACAGGGGAGGAGTGTTCCACTTGTTCCACATTCTCTCCAACATATGATGTCATCAATATTTTGGATCTTAGCCATTCTGACAGGAATAAGATGCTATCACAGAGTCATTTTTAATGATATTTCCCCAATGGCTAAGGATGTCAAGCAATTCCTTACACGTCTTTCAACAATTTGAGATTCTTCTTTTGAGAATTTTCTGTTTACATCTACAGCCCATTTTAAAAATTGAATTATTTGTTTTTTTGACCTCTAGTTCCTTGAGTTCTTTATATAGTTTAGAGATTAGCCCTCTATCAGATGTAGCGTTGTGAAGATCTTTTCTCATTCTATAGGCTATCATTTTGTCTTATTGTCAGTGTCCTTTGCTTTATAGAAGCTTCTCAGTTTCAGGGGGTCCCATTTATTAACTGTTGCTATCAGTGTCTGGGCTACTGGTATTATATTTAGGAAGTAGTCACCTGTGGCAATGTGTTCAAGACTACTTACTACTTTCTCTCCTATCAGGTTCAATGTAACTGGATTTATGTTGAGGTCTTTGATCCACTTGGATTTGAGTTTTGTTCATGGTGATTGATATGAATTAATTTGCAATCTTCTACATGTTGACATCCAGTTATGCCAGCACCATTTGTTGAAGTTAATTTCTTTTTTCCATTGCACAGTTTTGGCTTCTTTGCCAAAAATCAGGTGTTTGTAGTTGTGCAGATTAATGTTGGGGTCTTCAGTTTGATTCCATTGGTTTATATGTCAGTTTTATGCTAATATTAAGCTGTACTTAGTACTATAATAGAGCTCTATAGTAGAGCTTTAAGTCATGGATGCTGATGTCTCCAGATGTTGCTTTATATATAGGATTGTTTTAGCTATCCTGTTTTTTTATATGAAGCTGATAATTATTCTTTAAAGGTCTCTGAAGAGTTGTGTTGGGATTTTGATAGTGATTGCATTGAATCTATAGATTGCTTTTGATAATATTTTCATTTTTATTATATTGATTCTACATATCCTTGAGCATGAGAGATTTTTCCAGTTTCTGATATTTTCTTTAATTTCTTTCTTCAAAGACTTAAAGTTATTGCCATATAGGCCTTTCAATTGTTTCATTAGAATTATCTCAAAGTGTTTTATATTATTTCTAGCTATTGTAAAGAGTAGATTTTCTCTGATATCATTCTTAGACAATTTATCATTTGAATATACTGAATTTCCTGAGTTAATCTTGTATCCTGTCACATTACTGAAGATATTTGTAAGCTGTACGAGTTCCCTAGTAGAATTTTTCAGGTTACTTATGTATGCTATTATGTCATCTGAAAATAGGAAAATTTGACTTTTTCCTTTTCACTTTTCATCTCATTGATCTTCTTTTGTTGTCTTATTACTGTAGTTAGAACTTTGAGTGCTATATTGAATGGATATGGGGAGAGTGGACATCCTTGTCTTGTTCCTGATTTTAGTGAAATCATTTGACTTTGTGCAGTAGGAAGTATCTGGCCTCACCTAGCCCTGAGAGTAGCAGCCTCAAATAATTACACAAAGTTGTATATTAATTACATGCTATTTAGCCTATGGCTGAGGCATATTGCTTATTAACTCTTACTGTTAACCCAGTCCATGACTAGCAAAATAGCTTAGTATCTTTTTTTCAGAGAATTAATCTTCTTTCACCTGTGTTTGCATGATATCTCTGCTCTGCTCTTCCTCCACCCAGAGTTTTCTCAGTCTGGTAGTCCTGACCATGCTTCCTGCCTGCCTTCTGACCAACTAGCATTTTATTAAACCAGTAGGAATTACAAATATTTAAATTGTGAAAGATCATAATCCTACAACATCCCTGTAGTTTTGAAAAAGAAATCTTGACTCTAAACCACATTGTATACCTTTTATTCTCACCATTAATTATAATAGCATTTTATCCTCATCATTATTTATAAAAACTTGTAACCAAGACTGTAAACAAAGAAAAACATTCATAATCCATTTTGGGGGAATGCAGACATAGGTGTCTACACTATTTCCTGCTGCCTGAGGACTCTGGTAATCTTATAGGGATCCTGAGAAAATTTAGGATTATGGTCAATCCTGACTGGATTATTCTGTGAAGCTGGGTCTTCTTAGCCAGTCTTCTTGAAACTGTTCTTGATGCAGAGCTCAGAGGAACCTGAAACAGAGGTGATCTGAAACATTGGATCATCTGTGCCATCTCTTCCCATAGAAGGATTTTGTTTGGGTTTTCTTCAATCAAACCCTATTTTTTTAAACCCAAAATAAATCTACAGCATCTCTTTTTCTATGTAAGTAAAAGCAAAACCTCTTCAAATTCAAAGTAATAAACCTTTTGACTTTAATTTTGAAATCAAGACATTTACAAAATATATATGTTGGATTAATCTAGCAGCACTTATAATCAAATGTCTTTTAGAAGCTCTTTTTCTTTCTTTTGCAGGCAAAAAACTCAAAGACAAGATAATAACATAGAGTATGTAGCACATTGTTTATTTTCCATCTTTATATGGCACACATATACACATACACACATATAAATTTATTTTTTAAGGGACTTTATCTATTCTTTTTCCTTTTCTCTCCCAAGCCTACATAAATTTTTAAACACACTGTAAACATTTAAATCTTTTGGATTTTTTATGTCTGAATCTATCTTTATTATATAACATTTATTTTTTTCTGCCCACACCTTTAATCTGTTAAATATAGCTGAGATGACAGGCTCAGATAGGATGGCTGGCCTGCTCCACCCAGCTCCTTAGTTTAGCTTCCTACAGAGTTTAGCTTCCGAGCCAAAGTACTGGCAAGAACCACATTTACCACCTCAACTCTAGGGAATTTTAGGGTCCACATTGCTACCAAGTAGAGCACTGCCACTTGCTGCTCATAAACTCCTTTTGAATATTTGGCCACAGGGTCTCTTAAAAGAACCACACACATTTTGCCACTAATACTGGGTCAGGAAGAATCTATTAAAGGAGCCACACCTCTGCTTATTGCCAGCAAACAGAGCCCTCTCAAGAAAATGCAGCTATAAAGAGGCCCTCTTTGAGGATACAAGAAAAGGAAAGCTCTCCCATGTTCCTGGATAGGTAGGATCAACATATCAAAAATGGCAATTTTACCAAAAACAATCTACAGATTCAATGCAGTGCCCATCAAAATCCCAACACAATATTTTTTGGACCTTGAAAGAACAATACTCAATTTCATTTGGAATAACAGGAAAGCCAGGATTGCCAAAACAATTTTATTCAACAAAAGAACCTCAGGAGGTATCACCATCCCTGACTTCAAGCTATACTATAGAGCTACAGTAATAAAAACAGCCTGGTACTGGCAAAAAAACAGACTTGTGGATCAATGGAATAGAACTGAGGATCCAGACATTAACCCAAAAACCTATGAACACCTGATCTTTGACAAAGAGGCCCAAAGTAATCAATGGAAAAAAGATAATATATTTAACAAATGGTGTTGGCATGGCTGGATGGAAGCGTGTAGGAAAATGCAACTAAATCTGAACCTGTCACCTTGCACAAAACTCAAATCCAAGTGGATCAAAGACTTCAAACTTAAACCCAGCCACTTTGAACTTGATAGAAAAGAAAGTGGGAAATATACTTCTATGAATTGGCACAGGTGATCACTTCCTAAATATAACACCAGTGACACAGACACTAAGACCAACAATCAATAAGTGGGATCTCCTGAAGCTAGGAAGCTTCTGCAAAGCCAAGGACACAGGACAAAACGACAGCCTACACAATGGGAAAAGATTTTCACCAACCCTACAAGTGATAGAGGACTGATCTCTAAGATATATAAAGAACTCAAGAATCTAGAGCCCAAAACCTTAAATAACCCAATCAAAAAATGGGGTTCAGATCTAAAAAGGGAATCCTCAGCAGAAGAATTACGAATGTATGGAATACACCTGAAAAAGTGCTCATCATCTTTAGTCATCATAGAAATGCAAATCAAAACAACTTTGAGATATTACCTGACACTTTTTAGATTGGCTAAGATAAAAGACACAGAGGACAGTCTATGCTGGAGAGGATGCATAGCAAGGGAAACACTCCTTCATTGTTGGTGGGAGTGTAAGCTTGCTCAGCCACTCTGGAATGCAGTATGGTGGTTTCTCAGACAATTGAGAATCAAAATCCCCAAGGACACAGCAATACCACTTCTGGGAGTATACCCTAAAGATGCACAGTCACACTCCAAAGGCATTAGCTCAACTATGTTCATAGCAGCATTATTTGTAATAGCAAGAACCTGGAAACAGCCTAGAAGTCCGTCAACTGAAGAAATGATTAACAAACTGTGGTACATCTACACAATGGAGTACTACTCAGCAGTAAGAAAAAATGGTATCCTAAAATTTGCAGGCTAATGGATGGATTTGGAGAATATCCTCCTGAGCAAGGTATCACAAGCACAGAAAGATAAACAGGGGATGTACTCACTGATTAGTGGTCTCTAAACAAACAAACAAACAAGAAAAAAGCAAAGCATGCCCAAGCTGCAAACCACAACCACTGAACAGCTAGGGATCAGAAAAATCTTGGACTGATATCTTGGATCCCAGTCCCCCTAGAGGAACACCTGACTCAGTCTTGAGGTTGGGGGAGAAAACTGGATCTGCCAGGAGTGGAGGCTGAACTAAACAATATTGGGACAGTGGCACCATGGGACTGCCTGCTGCATGCCCAGCGAGGGGATGGGGAGTTGTGGAGAAGAGAGAATGACCTGATGTGTTTGGAGGGGGAAAGGACCTTGAATAAGGATATACAAGGATAGAAACTGTGACTTCTTTGTTCATAATAATAAAAAATTTATGAGGATTAAAAAAAAGCCTTATTTGACTTTGTTCCCTATTGTTCCATAAGAACAGAAACCTTAAATCCACCATAAACAGCTCATGCTTGAACCAAGGCTTCTGTGAGTCTGTGGAAACACACCTTGTTGCAGTTCAGGCTGCAAGCAGAAAACCCACCATTTTGTAACTGAAGCCTAAACACTACTCTGTACCATAGCCCACCTTAGAGATACAACTAGGAAGCTACTTTTGGCTTCCTTTTAGAATCTTTCAAAATTTTCTTGGCCTTTATGTAAATCATTTCCCATATTAGAACTCCGTTTGCAGGAGGAAGTTTCTCAACTGGCCTAACTCTGAGATCCAGACCACTTGTCCCAATAATCAAAGTCTTATATTAATTATAAACTGTTTAGTTTATAGCTGAGGCATATTACTTGGTAACTCTTACTCTTAAACTAAACCTTGATTAGCCAAGTGGCTAATACCTTTTCTCAGAGCATTCATCTTCTTTCCTTTTGCATCTTTGTTCTGCTCTCACTCTTCCCAGAGTTGTCTTAGTCTGGTAGCCCCACCTATACTTCCTGTCTGCCTTCTGGCCAATCAGTGTTCTATTAAACCAGTAGGAGGGACAAATATTTACAATGTACAAGAACATAATACCACAGCAAGTTTCTCTTCATTTACTTTGATGCTCGCTGTTGGCTTGCTGTAAATTGTCTCTATTATGTTCAGGTATGTCCCTTGTATCCCTGATCTCTCTAAGACCTTTATCATGAAGGGGTGTTAAATTTTGTGAAAGGCTTTTTCAGCATCTAATGAAAATTTTTTTCAGTTTATTTACATGGTTGAATACATTAACAGATTTTCATATATTGAGCCATTCATGCATCTCTGAGATGACTTGACTATTGTGAATGACTTTTTTAATGTTCTTGAATTTGGTATGCCAGTATTTTTGAGTATTTTGGCATCAATATTTATGAGTGAAATTGGTTTGTAATTTTCTTTCTTTGTTGCATCTTAGTGTAGTTTGGGTGTCAGGACAAACATAGACTTATATAAAAAGACTCTAGCAATGTGCCTTCTTTTTCTGTTGTGTGGAACAGTTTCAAGAGTGTTGGTAGTAGATCTTCTTTGAAATTCTGGTAGAATTCTGTGCTGAAACTATCTGACCCTGGGCTCTTTTTGGTTGGGAGACTTATTAATGACTTTGTCCATTTTGGGGGGGAAGTTATAGGACTATTTAAATTGTTTATCTGGTCTTGCTTTAATTTTGGTGTGTGGTGCCTATCCAGAAAATTGTCTACTTATTTTAGATTTTCCAATTTTGTGAAATACAGTTTTTTGAAGTATGACCCAATCATTCTCTGGATCCACATTGACTCTTGTTATTGGTAAGTTTTAAATTCCTGTTTTCTGATGCAATAAGCTGAATCAAAATAAATTATAAATCCAAGATTAATGAACAGAGCAAAGCAATCTTGAGAAACACTTGGAAAGGCCAGGGAAGTGTTATATAGGAAATATGGCTATCAGTACTTAAGTAGCCTGTAGGTTTGGTCTTTAGCAGTCTCAGGGAAAAGCTAGCTTTTGGTTGGCTTCTTAAGGGGTAGAGGTCCAGAAATGGAGGGCATCTTTAGGGGTGGGATGCTGTTTGGCTATCTTTAGTGGGCATGATTGAAGGGAAAGGGTCTGGGGCAGAGACAGAGATTGGGCTTCTACTAAATCATTTCTGTCTCCCTTTTGTTTCTGATTTTGTTTATTTGGACATTCTTTCTCTGCCTTTTGGTTAGTTTGGATAAGACTTTGTCTATCTTGTTGATTTTCTCAAAGAACTGATAATTTGTTCCATTGATTCTTTGTATTCTCTTTGTTTTATTTTATTAGTTTCAGCCCTCAGTTTTATTATTTCTTGCCATTTATTTCTCCTGGACACGTTTTCTTCTTTTTCTTCTAGAGCTTTCAGATATGCTGTTAAGTCAATAGTGTGAGATTTCTCCAACTTCCTTATGTAGATATTTAGTGCTATGAATTTTTCTCTTATAAGTTTGTATATGTTATGCATTCATTTTCATTGAATTCTAGGAAGTTGTGGTGGGAATGTTTATCTGTATACAGTGAAAATCATTCTGTAAATAAAGGAACTGTTTTGGCCCATGTCTTAGGCATATTTCTAGCTAGCTCTTTCATCTTAATTCAACCCATTTTCATTAAGTTATCTGACCACATGGCCATGGCCCATGACCTGTACCTGTTTTCTTTTTTTTTTTTCTTTGAATATGGAAAAATCTAAGACTTTTTATTTTATCACATTCCAAGTAAAACTATCTGATTTTATATGTCCAAGATACATTGCTTGTCCCTTAATTTGTTATATGTAACAAGAGAGGTATTGTTGCTTTATGGCTAGGAATATGAAAATACTCTTGATTACTTTATATTAGAATCAGAGGTTGCAGTATAAATACTAAATCACCATTACTTAGACACTGGATTTAGAAAATGGAAAGATATTTTTGCTTTTAGAATGTACCAAATAAAAGTGAAATAGGTTAAATCTCTGTGAAAATCCATTAGAACTGGAACTGGATGGATTTTTATTCTAATTTTCTAGATAACCATTGCATTAATAACAAACATAAATTTTAAAATAGACAAAGTAATATGACTTTCAAATTATGTTATTACTTGACCCCCATCACACACAAAGTAATACAAACTTCATACCAAAATGTAATGGGTTTTTTTAAATATATTTTTTGCTCTTTTCTCTTGAGGCTTAAGTTATGCTTTAAAACACTCATTTTATGACTAACACTGTTATGAGGACATGGCACCTGTATGCACCTCAGAGAACAAGCTTGTGCACTTGGTTTTCTCCACCTTTACATATGCTCCAGGAATCAAATTTACATCCTAGGGCTAGCCAGCTAAACACCCCTTGCTGTTGCCTCCTCCTCCAGGATTGCCAAAACAATTTTACTCAACAAAAGAACCTCAGGAGGTATCACCATCCCTGACTTCAAGCTATACTATAGAGCTACAGTAATAAAAACAGCCTGGTACTGGCATAAAAACAGACTTGTGGACCAATGGAATAGAATTGAGGATCCAGACATTAACCCAAAAACCTATGAACACCTGATTTTTGACAAAG
>PVIH01029743.1:0-13165 GCA_004025045.1 Sigmodon hispidus
AAAAAAAAAAAAAAAAAAAAAAAAAAAAAAAAAAAAAAAAAAAAAAAAAAAAAAAAAAAAAAAAAAAAAAAAAAAAAAAAAAAAAAAAAAAAAAAAAAAAAAAAAAAAAAAAAAAAAAAAAAAAAAGAATGAATCTCTTTTTTCAAGATGACTATACTAGCTCTGAAAGACAAGGTCAAATTCTTTATAATAATTTAATTATAATAATAACCTAATAATTCATGCCTAACTTCTGTCTCAAAGGCCAAGTTTTAAAAAATCTGAAAGCATCTATTTTCACATCTTTTCCAATGATACCTAGTTGACAAGAAGTGCCATTAATTAGAACTATTTATTTATTTAGTTAGTATTTTTGAAACAGGGTTTCTCTGTGTGTCCCTGGCTGTTCTGGAAAACTCGCTCTGCAGACCAGGCTGGCCTCATATTCAGAGATCTGCCACAACTTCCCAGCTCTTAGAACTTTTTAAAATTGAAATAAAATTAAAATACAGAGGGAATATAATCAGCTCTCGTGCACTCACCACTCAGCAATAACTATGAAGAGTCTGCTCATCTGATTTCTTTAGGCACTTACCACACCCATAAGTGTAGCAGTGATGGTTGTGGAAGTCTCCCTTTCTTTGATTTTTGGAACAGGATCTTTATGTGCAGGCCAGATTGGCCTTGGACTTACAGTCTTCTGCCTCAGCCTCTAGAATACTGTGAATACAAGAATATACCTGGCTCCTTGTGCATTTTAAGGCAATTCTCAGATGCATCAATTCACCTACAAATACTCCAGTATGAAATTACAGATTGCTTGGTACCACATACACAGGAAGGAGCGTTATCATACCCAGCAAATGTTATCAGTGGACCCCTAACCACCAATGCACATTACATTCATTTAAGGTTGGATGTACTCATTAGCTGAGGGCAAGCAGAGCAGCTCTGAAAGGACAGGTTCCCTTATCAGGATTCTTGAAGTTCCAGAAAGGTACTACATAGATATCTGAGGGGATACTGAACCCCTCTCAGCCTTAGAATGGCCAAACAAGGCAGGGTACCCCAATAGCACAAGACGACCACTGGAGTATCTCTATTACCCACTAGAGTAAGCAAGTACCTTCAAGGTCCAGTGAATCTCTGGAGCAATGCAGGGAGATGGAATACTTCCTGCCCTTGCTCTGCCCTCTGAGATTCAGCCTTCATGCCTGGGAAGTCTCCTGCATGATCCCTTCAAGCCCACTGACTTCTTCCTCAATCTGGTGGTACAGTGCTGACTTTGGTCTCGGCACCCTGCCAGTACAATGGGGTCATATTGTCCATTCCTCCTTTCTGCTTTTTCAATAGGAATACATTCTTCTCAGTCTTATCTCTGCCTGTGCAAGTCCAGCCATTTTCAAAGCCCCCCTCCTCCAGGAAGCCTTCCTTAGTTCTAATTATACTTACTTTCTGTCATGAAACAGTAGTCTCCACACATTTATATTACCTTTCCTGCAAGAGCATGTGACAGATCCTGTCACTGACCTCAGGGTCTTTCCTCTTCCACACCATCAGAGGCCTTTTGTTATTAAATTTGTGGGGGTAAGCCATGGCACACATGGCTTCAGAAGTCAGTTTTCTCCTTGTCATGTGGGACTCAGGACTGAACTCAGGTCTTTATACTTGGTGGCAAGCACCTTTACCTAAGTCATCTCACTGGCCCATGAACTGAGTTTTAAACAGGCACAGAACAAATCTTTAAAGCAATGATTCTTGGCACAGATACTGCCTTCAACTCTCTTCAACAGACAAGGAAACTAAGAAAACTGACCAACATGATGGAGGAGTCGGGAATTTTAACAGGCAGAAACCATATATATATACTGTATTGCTATACACAATGAATCATCTATGGAGCCATGCTCCCTAATACATCAGTCACAAGCTAGCTACATGTACATATGCTAAAATTAGAAGTTATGTGGGCCAGGAGGGAAGCTGAAGGCTGACTGGGATGGGTTGAGAGGGGGAAGGGAGTTGGAACAATGGGATACATGGATTTAAAAAAAAAAGACTTTATTCTATAAAATGAATAAAAAAGAAATAAAATTATAATAACAATAGTTGCCATATATATTAGCTGTCTTTTGTCCCACACTAGGTGGCTTTTTGATATGAGACAGAACCTCTTAATTTTTTTTAATCAACATGCTTGGGTTTAAAGGAGAAAGCCATTTACTCTAACTCTAAAACAAGCTTGATTTGTAATTGAATTGGGACCACAATTTATTTTACTTTTTAGGTAAAGAGATATAGATGTTATGCTGTTGCAGCATTCTGGTTATAAGGAAAGAAACTCAGAGCCAGATATTGGGGAAAGGCTGAAATATCAGAGAGAGGAAACACCCCTGTCAAATCTCACCTGTATCTTCCATTTTCCTCAGCTTCGCTCCTTGTTGCTTCTAATTGCTTGCTGTTTTTCTAAGCCTGCCATAAATATCTTCTTCATCCAGCTGTATCCCAGCAAGGTTAAGATTAAAGGCATGAGCTACTCTATTTGGTAGTCAACCTTGAACTCACAGAAACACAGAAAGATCTCTGTCTCTGGAGTTATGGGATTAAAGGTATGTGCCATTGAAGTCCAGCTATTTGGCCTTGAACTCACAGAGATCCAGAACTCCCTGAGCTATGTGAGTTACCACTGCTCTGTTATCCCTGGCACTACCAGAGATACATCTGCCTAGTTTGACTGTGTGTTGATATCTTGATATTCCAGACTTTATTAAATAAGTAACATATCACCAGATTAAGCAGTGAAAATTTACTCTGTATTGCATATTGGTACCAATGGGTCTTATTTTTTTGTAAACTTTTTAGAATTAATCTATTTTTAGCCTTAGACATCTAGATGTCTAGTGTCTTTTTACCTTCTTGAAGATGGTTATATCTATCTTTTTGTAAAGACAAAGATAAAACCCCACCCTAACCTTTGTTAAGTGAGTTTTTTTTTATCATTTATCAAATTGTCATAGTAATGGATGAGTCATTGCTTTTCCTCTTTAAGGGATATCTCTTTTTTGAATCATATCTTTATTAAATTTGTTGGTACTCATAGTTTTTTTATCTTTTGAGAAAACAAAAGCAAACCCTTTCTTCAACAAAGCACATATCTCAGCTTCTATTGTGAGGTCAGCACATCTTTGAATTAGACAGATTGGTTTATCTTAGAAGTTTTTTTATTATCTAATATTATCTAATGTCTCTCTGAAGCTGTTATTCTTTTCTTATCAACATTAAGAAAATTTAAGGTTAGTAAGGCATTATGTAATTTACTTCTGGGTATTTTTGTTTCTCCTTTCTGTTTATGAAGTATACCTTTTAAGATGCAATTCGATCTTTTTATAGTTGTCTTATAGGATTATGTGGTATACCTGTAATGTGCTTTATATTATAATATCTAAAAATCTGCTTTATCTTTTGGGAAGCATATGCTAGGGCATTGTCAGTCTTAATTTGTACAAGTATTCCCATAATGGCCATGACTTCCAAAAGCTGTGTAATTACAGAACCAGCCCTTTTATGGCTCAGAGCAGTTGCCCATTGAAACCCTGAATAAGTGTCAATGGTATGGTGCACATGTTTTATCTTTCTAAATTCTGTAAAATAAAACACATCTTTCTTAGAGGGCACTGCCCTCATGGTGCAAAACTTTAAGCTGTTTTTGGCCATACCTTAACACTACAGCTTCAGAGTTTATAGGTAAACCTCAAACCTGTGCTGGCCTCGAGGCCATGCCTTCAAGTCAGAAAAGTGCTAAATCCCACTACAATTACCAGCACCCTCAATCAGCAGGAAGTAGTCTAGAGAACTATGCCTACATTCTAAAAACATGGATTATTGATATTTGTCTTGCTTAGAATATTAGTTACAAGTTGTTATAGATAATGGTAAGGAAAAAAAAACTATACAAAGGAGGTTAGATTTGGGGTTCTTGTTTTAAGAAGAAAAAAAGGGAAATGCTGTGGGGCTATGTAAATATTTGTCACTGTAAATATTGGTTTAATAAATGCTGATTGGCCAGAAGCTAGGCAGACAGGAAGTATAGGCCAGAGACCAGATAAGGAGAAATCTGAGAAGAGGAAGAGCAGATGAAATGACAGCCAGACAAAGAAGAAGATGAGAATGCTGAACTGAGCAAAAGGTATCAAGCCACATGGCTTAAGATGGATAAGAATCATGGTTTAGTTTAAGAGTAAGAGTTAGCAAGTAATAAGCCTGAGCCATAGGCCAAACAAATTATAATTAATATAAGCCTTTGTGTGATTATTTCGGACTAAATGGCTACAGGACTGGCCAGGCAGGACAGAGAAACTTCTGACTATATGTATGTCTGTGTGAGGGTCTTAGGTCTCTAAAATTGGATTTACAGATAGTTGTGAGCTGCTGTGGAGGTGCTGGGAGTTGAACCAGGATCCTCTGGAAGAACAGTCAGTGTTCCCAACCACTGAGCCATCTCTTTAACCCCTAAAATGATTTTTTTTTACTCCTACAAACAGTTACTCCTCTAATGGGCAGCACTTACCTGTCCAATTTGTAGAAGCATGCTGAATGACACTGCTAGCAGTCCCATCCATCTAAACCCATTCTCATAATCACTAATGACAACAAAGTTTGTGAGGGGGGAAACTGAGTCCTGTAAGAGACAAGGAATAGCTCACAAACAATTCTCAACATTTTTTGAATCTCAGCTCTTTTTCAAAGCAGGCCTTCTGCTTAAATGATGGCTGATTTGGCTCAGCATGCAGCTACAGGCTTAAGCCTGTGTCACTGCACAACCACTCATCAGCAGGCCTTAAAAGACACATTGGCTGAGTTCTGGGTAAGGTTTATTTACTCAGACCTTTCATGGAAATATAGGAATAGGGCATTGACCATGAGATAGAGCAACTTGTCTGTTGGGAGCTGCCACACCTTAAAGATGGCGCTGGCTCCTGTCCCCCGCCCTCCTGATGACGAATGCTTCTAGTAATAATTAACTGTCTGCTGAATTGACTAGCTTGCTTCCATGTGTGTGGCCCTATGGTGAAGGCCCATGCGGCATTAGCTGAGTGAAGGACTTGAGCTTAAAACTGGCTGCACAGGTTGGGAGCAGGGGCTACTGCAGCAGGGGGCTACTGCTGCAAGAAGTATCTGTAACAATAAAGGACCTGGTCAATTACCACAGAAGAATCCTGGTGCTGTCTTTTCCTGCTGGACGGGACTAGGCGCGGCACAGCTGGTGGCCCGGACGGGGAGAGAGAAGGAGAAAACTCTTCTACGAAGGATTCAGAACTGTGGTAAGCAGGGGGGCTAGCCGGATAAGTCTCACTGGGCATAGAGTGAGACCTGCGTGAAGCAGGAACTCCGCTTGTAAATAAAGGCGGAGGATCGGGGAAGTCACAGACGCATGACTGTAACCTGATCGGGAATCTTGGGGCTGTCAGAACTAGGATAGGGAAAAAATTCAGGGAACACAGGAGACTAAGGGACCCGGAAATGAGAGTTAGTCAATCACATCCGATCATGATAGCCTTAAAGGAATTACTAAAGACTAATGGGGTAAAAATGAAAGCACAGAATTTACAGGCATTCTTAGACACTGTAGACCATTGTGCACCTTGGTTCCTAGTGAGTGACTCTCTTACAGGCAGCTCCTGGGAGAAACTGGGCAGGGACCTTGCTCGTGGCCAGAAAGAGGGCAGCCTCCCTCCTGGAATTATGCCAATCTGGTCGATGGTCAGGGAGTGCCTAATCAATCATGTAGGAGCAGCCGAATTAGAGCGGGGAGCTGAGGAATTAGTGAAGTTAAAGGAGGAATGATCAGACAGAGAATTCAGAGCCAGGAGCAAGGGGCATGGGGAGGAGGCAGTCTCTATCCGACATTGCCCTCTCTGGAGGAGCTGTGTCTCATGTCATCTGATGATAAACAACACAGAAGCAGTTCAGAGTCAGAGTCAGACCAGGAAGTCAGGCCTGCTCGGTGCGTTAAGCTAAAAAGCCACAAAGAAAGAGCAAGAGAGACACCTAATGGACAGGGCACCTCTGCTATTAATTCTAACCAAAGACCCATGCCAGGGCTCTGTCCTAGATGCAAGAAAGGGTGCCACTGGGCTAATGAGTGCAGGTCAGAGAAGGATGCCAAAGGTCAATCATTACCTCAGTCACATCCTAGCCAGCCAAAAAATGGGAGGTGGGGCCCCCATTCCTAGGGCCCTCAAATATATGGGGCAATCGAGCAGAACAGCTGCTGGACACCTGCCAACAGGAGGCCATTGTTCGATCCACCACACGGCCAAGGCGAGCCACTACAGGTGCAGCAGGGCTGGACCTCTGCGCTACCACCAGACTCATATTAACCCCTCAGATGGGAGTGCAGCTTATTGAGTCAGATTTTAAAGGACCCCTACCACCTGATACTGTAGGACTTCTGTTAGGCAGATCTTCCTCTACTTTGAAAGGCTTGAAAGTGCATCCAGGCATAGTGAACTCAGACTACACAGGAGTTATTAAAATTATGGTAGAATCCCCAAAAGAAATTTTTCCAATCTCACCAGGAGACAGAATAGCACAGCTGTTAGTATTGCCCAGTCTACATGGCAAGTTTCAGGCTAACAATAAAAAGAGAGGAGAGCAGGTATTTGGCTCTACAGGAATTGATATTGCCTGCTTGAGCCTGGACCTCGATAACAGACCCATAATGACCTTGACAGTGGATGGAAAAAGGATTACTGGGCTGCTAGACACAGGTGCTGACAAAAGTATTATTGCAAAAAAAGATTGGCCATCAGGGTGGCCAGTTCAAATCTCCAGTCAGACTTTGCAAGAGTTAGGGTATGCACAAGCTCCTGCTGTAAGTGCTAGAGAGCTACAATGGGTAGTGAAGAAGGCCAGAGAGGAAAAACATAACCTTACACCTTAGAACTTCCTATTACCCTGTGGGGAAGAGACATTTTAAAAGATCTAAAATTCAAACTTACAAATGAATACTCGCCTGAGGCTCAGACAATAATGAGAAACATGGGATATGTCCCTGGAAGAGGAATAGGCAAATGCCTTCAAGGCATCACAGATCCCATAGAGGCCCACCCTAAGCATGATCATAACGGGCTGGGTTTTTCCTAGGGGCCACTGGGGATAGTATTCCCATAACTTGGAAGACTGAGGAGCCAGTATGGGTTCCTCAGTGGCCGTTAACTCTAGAAAAATTGCAAGCAGCCTCAGAACTAGTTGCAGAGCAGTTGGCACAAGGGCATATTAAATCATCCACTTCACCTTGGAACACACCCATCTTTGTTATAAAAAAGAAATCAGGTAAATGGAGATTGCTGCACGATTTGAGAGCCATCAATGCCCAAATGCAACTCATGGGACCAGTCCAGCGTGGACTGCCACTCCTTACTACTCTATCTTCACATTGGCCCATTATTGTTTTAGATATTAAAGACTGCTTTTTCTCCATACCACTTTGCCCTCAGGATACAGAGAGATTTGCCTTCACAATACCATCCTGCAATCATGAGCAGCCTGATCAGCGGTTTGAATGGGTCGTGCTGCCTCAAGGGATGGCTAACAGCCCGACAATGTGTCAAATGTTTGTTGGGAAAGCATTAGAAAAGGTTAGGAGAGAATTCCCTTTAGTAAGATGTCTCCATTATATGGATGATATGCTGATTACAGCCAGGACTAAACAGCTAGTGCAGAAAGCTTATGTTAGGATTCAAAAAGCTTTGCAAGCTCATGGTCTATGCATTGCTCCAGAGAAAGTGCAACAGCATCAGATAGTGAACTATTTAGGTGCAAAAATTACTCCAACAGTCGTTAAGCCACAAAAAATAGAAATTAGGAAGGATGGCTTAAAGACTCTTAATGATTTTCAAAGACTACTAGGAGATATTAATTGGATACGAGGTTATTTGAAATTGCCAAATTATGAACTTAAACCATTATATGATCTGTTGAAGGGGGATCCAGCCCTTGATTCACCTCGACAATTGAATCCAGAGGCCCATAAGGCATTGCAAATAGTGGACCGTCGTCTCTCTGAAGCAAAGTTAGTAAGAATAACAGAAGGCCCATTTCAACTATGTATATTAGATACTTACAGACAACCTACTGGAGTATTGTGGCAGGACAGACCGCTGCTCTGGATTCACCCTAGGGTCTCACCTAGCAAAAGTATAGAGCATTACCCCACAGCAGTTGCACTGCTTGCAGAATTGGGATTGCAACAGACTTTGCAATATTTTGGCCGCTATCCAACAACGATAGTAGTGTCTTTTACTGCAGAGCAAGTATCAGTGTTGTGTGCAACCATAGATGAATGGGCAATTTTGAGATGCACCTTCTCAGGTAACATTGATAATCACTTTCCAGCTGACTCTCTCATGACTTTTTTCAAGCACCACCCAGTAGTGTTTCCAAAAATTACCAGAGTTCAGCCAATTCCACAGGCAGTGAATGTGTTCACAGATGGTTCCAAAACAGGTGTAGGTGCGTTCCTAATACAGGGTCAACAGGTGCAACACAGGCAATTTGAGCCTGGCACTCCACAAGTAACTGAGTTACAAATTGTGATTGAAGTGTTTAAGCAATGTCCTTTTGCCTTTAATTTACTTTCTGACTCTAGTTATGTAGTGAATGCTTTGAAGATTCTTGAAGTGGCTGGACCGATAAAGGCCTCCAGCACCATGGCAGCTCTATTCAAGCAGCTTAGAGAACTTATAATAGGACGTGATTGTCCATTTTATCCTTGCCATATTAGAGCACATACAGGCTTACCTGGACCTCTAGCTGAAGGTAATGCTATAGTTGACCTTGCTACATGCCCAATGCATATGTTTCTTGTTCAGCCTATTCAGATGGCAAAATGCTTTCATGAACAGTTTCATGTTAATGCAAAACCCCTGCAGAACAAATTTAAGCTTTCTAGAATGGAAGCCAGACAAATTGTGCTTGACTGTAGCAGTTGTGCACAGTTTCGCCCTCAACCCTCTTTTGGAGTTAACCCACGGGGCATATTGCATTTAAAGGTATGGCAGATGGATGTTACTCATTTTGCTGAATTTGGGACACTTAAATATGTTCATGTTTCTGTAGATACCTGCTCTGGCATTATATATGCCTCTGCCATGTCAAATGAAAAGGGACGCTATGTCATAGCCCATTGCCTGGAAGCCTGGGCAGCTTGGGGAAAGCCTCAACAATTAAAGACTGATAATGGACCTGCATATGCAGGGCACCAGTTTGCCAGCTTTTACAAACAGATGGAAGTTCAGTTGAACTATGGGCTGCCTTATAATCCACAAGGATAGGGCATTGTGGAAAGGGCCCATCGGATGCTCAAAGAATGTTTATTAAAACAAAAAGGGGGAATAGGCCACAGCCACACCCCTAAAGAGAGACTTTCTCTTGCACCTTTTACTCTAAATTTTTTAAATTTGGATTGTCAAGGCCATTCAGCAGCCGATAGACATCTAGCTCCTCGAGAAGGAAAACAAGGCAGAGTAAAATGGAAGGACATTCTCACAGGCATATGGCATGGACCAGACCCAGTTTTGGTCTGGGCGAGAGGATCTGTTTGTGTGTTCCCACATGATTGCCAAGATCCCATTTGGGTTCCAGAACGTCTGGTAAGGAGACTGCAGATCCAAGAGGAACAAGATGTTGCCGGCGATGCAGTACATGATAAAGATGATGTTGATTCTTCAGACTCTACACCAAGGAATGGTGGACCTGAGATGGGGAATCCTGTCGGTATTTCCGAGACCGATGCCAGTCTGCCATGACGCAAGAGTATTCCCCCGATTGTTTAGTGCCAATAGAAGCTTTGGAATTCCCTATTTACCCTTGGGTAGTGAGATGGCCTTGATAGCTGAAAATAGATCTTTTTATTTAGAAGGAAGTTTGTGTTTTCAGATAGTGAAGAATAGGTCAAATCTTTCCCCATGCATCCTGCTGTATAATCAAACTGCAGGATGGTTTGACTTGCCTAAAAATTCTGGTGGACCTTGTTGCACTGCTAAGGCCACCTGGCTCTCCGGGTGGTGGCCAACTAAAGGGATGGAACAGATATCTCCCCCTCAGCCGGAATGGGCTCCTTATTGCCAGGGAATAAATTGGGGAGAATTCTGGCCATGGACTGGATGTCAGTCCCATGCTGTGGTTTGGGCTGACAGAGCAGGATATTTTTCATTTTCTCCAGGAATCTCCACGGCGTTTAACGCAACTAATGTAGGTCAGAATTATACTAATCAAAATCCCTCTCAAGCTCATGTTTCTAATCCCTTTGATAATTGGCTACTATGTGGACTTAATGGTAGTTGTTTGAATGCAGAACCCCTAGCCATGATCGCTGGAGGAGCTCACTGGGTTAGTAAGTATACATGGAGTACTTCCCAGCCTTGGGGTAGCTGGGATGCAAAAGGTCCTATCCTGGGTTCCAAAGTGCCCTGTAAGGGCCAGGAGGTCAAGTCATTGAGAAATTTTAGTATTGAGTCCACCCCAGTGTGTGTTTTCCCTCCTTTTATATTTGTGGTGAGTAATTTGGAACCTAAGCAATGTTCTAATAATACTTGTGCTTATGCCCAATGTTGGGATGCTAACAAATTTACATATGCCATAATCATCCGTTTGCCTCGTTGGGTACCTGTGCCTGTTGATGCTCCAAATGCTATGACTCATTTTAGACCTAAGAGAGATTTTGGGATTACTGTGGCTGTTGTGACAGCCATTTCCCTGGCAGCGGTGGGAGCTGCAGCTGCTGCTGTAGCAAGAGCCGTACTGTGCAAACTGCCCAAGCCCTTAATGAGTTTTCAAGCAATGCTGCTCAAGCATTGGATGTACAGCAAAGCATTAATGCCCAAATAAAAGGAGGCCTCATGGTAGTGAACCAGAGGATTGATTTGGTCCAAGAACAGATTGATGTTCTTTGGCTACTTGTACAGCTTGGATATGAATGGAAATATTCAGGACTATGTTTGATTAGTATCCAGTATGAGGATTTCACCCATGCAGCAGATTTGTCTAAACAACTATCCAGTTATCTTACAGGTAATTGGACCGGAAAGTTCGAGATGCTGATTGAGGACCTAAGAATGGCCATTGTGGCGATGAACTCCACGAGGATGGATGCCGGACTAGCTGAAGGGCTGACTTCGTGGTTCGCTGCTGCCATGGATCATCTGAAAGAGTGGGCAGGAATAGGTGCAGCTGGTGGACTCATAGTTCTAATACTCCTGCTATGCTTGTGGTGCATTTGCTGTATTAGGGTTCCACAAAGATGGAGCACGGCGATGTTGATTCAAGCTTTCTCAGCTTTAGAAGCTGGCCAATCTCCTCAAGTGTGGCTTGCCGCCTTGAGAACTAAATGACAGCAGAGACGCAGGTTGCGACACTAAGTCGTGCAGTCAAACTACCTAGCTATGTTTTTAGGAGTTTGAGAGGAGCACGTACATTTGCATGTGGGTATTGCCCTGAACCTCCCACCTCTGTGAAAACTAGGGTATGGATGGGTCCTGGGATGTCTAGGGGGACGCCTCAATGATACTCTTAGGATTATGTTCCAATTGCACAGCAGAGAATGGACCACTGCCCTACCTGTGTCTTATTAAAACAAAAAGGGGGAGCTGTTGGGAGCTGCCACACCTTAAAGATGGCGCTGGCTCCTGTCCCCCGCCCTCCTGATGATGAATGCTTTTAGTAATAATTAATTGTCTGCTGAATTGACTAGCTTGCTTCCGTGTGTGTGGCCCTATGGTGAAGGCTCATGCGGCATTAGCTGAGTGAAGGACTTGAGCTTAAAACTGGCTGCACAGGTTGGGAGCAGGGGCTACTGCAGCAGGGGGCTACTGCTGCAAGAAGTATCTGTAACAATAAAGGACCTGGTCAATTACCACAGAAGAATCCTGGTGCTGTGTCTTTTCCTGCTGGACAGGACTAGGCGCAGCACACTTGTCAAAACTCCAGAACTTAAAGCGATAGTTCAGATTCTACAACATGTGTCTCAAATGGTCCTATGTGATAGATTGTAGCGGGAAATCAGGAACTATATATGTGAATGATCGCGTCATAGGACTGGAGACGAGCGGGGCGTGGTTAACTGAAAAGGATTCCGGAAGTAGACCTTCGATAGAGAGGACCAGAACAGGAAGTCATCATTCTCTCACGAGAGTTCCCCGACCGGGTGCACAGTTCGGCCCAGCTGCCTGGGAGTTCGGATGTACGGCGTGGGGATGAAGAATCTTCCTTAGAAAGGCTCCAGCGCACTGCAACCTCATCCTGTCATCTTCTCTTAAAACCGGCTCTGTTTTGTAAGCGATTTTCACCAAATAAACCCCGTTTAAAACATATCTCAGGGCGGGTTTTTACCGCGATAATTGGCGCCTGAACGCGGGGCTAATTCTACAAACCCGCCGGGTTCCTCACTCACCCACGGAGCCGGTCTGAACTTGGTTGCCAGCTGCGCACAAGCCTCCTGTACACAACCAGGAACGAATCTACCCGCAGCAGACCTCCTGAGAGACGGATTGACCCGTTCTAGTGGAGCACGCCTGGTAGGATTTGTTGAAAGATCTGAGAAAGACCCTCCCAGCCGAATCGCCACCTCGTTTCCCTCACCATTGCTGCCTCTGCTGATCACGACAGCGACATCTGCTGGCTGTAAGTTCTCATTACATCTGAGTATATTTTTTTCTTCCTTTTCTTTTCTACATTTTTTTTCCTTTCTACAATGTCTTACCAGATAAATGTTCAGAATTTTTCTCACTTTGTCACAATGGTGATAGAGGATTATTTCCAGGATTATGCATTTGGAGGTTATCTCCACCCAGGAGTCCTTTTGATTTTTTGTGTGATAATGTACTTCATACTTAGCTATTTTAAGGCATCTCAACATAGAGAGTATGAGGCTAAGATGTCTGGCATGGATGAATGTATTAAGACACTCCAGAAACTCATTGTTTCCACAGAAGAGAGGTCTACTTTGATCACAGAGGAATTTAGAGCTCATATTGCTGAAAATTTTAGGAAATTGGATGAAAAATTTAAAAAAATGGATGAAAATTTTAGGATAATGGATGGAAACTCTAGGAAATTTGAACAGAAGATAGTAGAATGGATAGATGTGGAGACAGGGAGGATTTCCCATTCTATGAAATTGTTGGAG
>PVIH01029744.1:0-13163 GCA_004025045.1 Sigmodon hispidus
GTGTCTGGGGAGGATTTCCCCACAAATCCTCACTTCATGGTCTGCTTTGGGGTAACAGAAGTAACAGGGTCTGTCTGGGCAGTGGTAACAGTTGTCACGGGAGGCCCCTCACAGTGGTACTAGAGAGGTATGCAGAAGAGGGAACAGGCTCAGACATGAGAAAGGACTTGCCTGAGATGGCACAGCTGGTGAGCAGAATTGCCTGAGTTAACTCAGTATTGCCAACTGTCAAGCTAGTGTTTATCCCTTGATGGCCCACTGAGAAGAGATAGGGTTTACCAGCGTTCCTGTGAGAAGCCCTACAACTTTGGAAGGGAGTTGGCATCTCCCGGGCCTCGCTGCCAAGGGCAGTCTAGGGCCAGTTAGCCACGCACAACAAATGACTAAGAGCAAACATTCCCATTCAAGTCTTCCTAGCAGCCATTGATTCCTTACCATTGAAAGACTTTTGTGAGCCAAGCCTCACACAGCTTGGCTTGCCAGGTCCCCAGAGGCCTACAGCTAGAGGCCTACCGTTTGATCAAATCCTCAGTCTCCATGGTTTTTGTTTGTTTGTTTTTGGCTTGTTGTTGTTTTATTTTGTTTTTTAAAGACAATCCCCCAAGGCAGGACTTGCTAGGAAAAGTTTAGAAGCTGCAAAAAGCACCCTATGAATAAATGTTCAGGGTTCCATCCGGAGACACCCACAGTGGCTGATGAGTCATCCCAGAGCCAGCTGTCACCACAGAGAGCTATATATAGAAGGGACAAGCCAGAGGGGTGCTGGGACCTAAGGCAAGGGGAAGAAGTACATACCTAGGAGGTGAGGCCCCAGTCAGGGGACAGGGCTAGATCACTTGGAAACTGTAGCCTCAGCTCCCCCAAAAGAGAATGTGGGTCAACAATTCCCCAGCATGGGACTCCCGGTGTGAACTGGAAGCCACTAGCAACAGGGCTGGACTGCAGCTCTGCCTGCGCATTAATGATGATTACCGCTAGTGACAGTAATGGATGGAGGACGATTCTGTGCACTCTTTCCACATCCCCTCTCCAGCTCCTCACGTGCGCACAGGGGGGTATTTGCATGCCGCTGATTAAGCAGCTGGATGGAGTGCAGCCTCCGGGCTGGGGTAGACTAGACTACCACTATCCTGTATGCTCACCACCAGCTGTATGTGGTTATTACACTTGCGATGTAGCCAGCCTAAAGAGAGATTTGCTGTTAAGTGTGAAAGATGCAGGGTATTTCTAAGGCTTAGTGTCAAGAAAATAACATGGAACACCTTGTTAATATTTTTTGCCTATCTTACATACCGAAATGGTACTGCTTGGGATAAAGAATGTTAAATAAAGTATATTATTCAAATTATTCTCACCTGTTTTCTTTTGAATGCCATTCAAGTTCCATTTCTATTGGACAGTGCTGGTTACAGGCTAGCGGCCGGAATCTTGAGGAAATCCTGACTGTGCCTACATACAGCCTGCTTCCTGATTCAAGGCTGAGTGACCAAGGCAGCTTTGAAGACAATGCTAGAAGCCAGCTGCAGCTCTGTCTTGCTCTGAACCCGGGCTACGCACAAAAGCCCCTAAGTGTCTATGACCCCAAAACTCACCCTGAATGCCTTCATCCCGAGGAAAGGTGACAGGCCTTCCATGGAGTTGTTTCCTCTTTTCCTCTGTTAGCCCTCAAGGGGTCTCACACTGTGTGTGAAGAAAAAAAAAATGTACAAATTCAGCTGCTTCTCAAATTGAAACAGGCCTTTTCTTCATATGCACTACATCTGAGAGACTGAAAAGAGCAAAAGGCAAGGAGAAGGAGCCAGATGACTGAGGGAGAAATCCTATCCCAGAGACAGCCATGAAAATGTCACTTACTCTGCTCGCTGAGGCCTGAGGGGAGGGAGAGGCATGTGCTCACATGTGCGTGTGTTGACCTGAGGAAATGGTTCAGGGGGGAGGAAGACACAACAGGACAAAACAGGAAAGAGATGGGATCAGAGGGGTCCAGGAGTTGACAGGTCCCCTTTTGTGGCAAGGTCTGCCCTCTCGATGTCACTTTAAATTATTCACATCAGAACAATGGAAAGAATATAGCAAAATAAAAAATGCATGGGAGCCAGGAAGGCCCAATCCTTGTGCACTGGGAACAACACAAAGAGGAAAAAGTCTTCAGAGCTGACTGCACACTTTAAGTCCAGACGTGGGATGTACAGGGTCATCCACAGTGCCCCTAGGCCAGGCAAGGGCTGTCTTGATGCTCCTCACCTCCACCTTCCTTTAGACTGGTTGACATCTGGACCTATCATGAGGTAAGCCCACACTGAACAGGTCAGGGTCTCCTGGGTGACCCACATTTAGTCTTATCAAAGCAGCATTATGTGCTTCCACGTGATGTTATACCTAAAAAGAAGCATGCTGGGAAAGTGTGCTCACTTCAGTCACCTCATTTGGCTTCTGTCAAGGAAATTTGGGGCAAATGTCTCAGTCTACTCAGAATCTCCTAACAAAGCACCACCAACTAAGCAGGCCTGGCGGCACAGGCCCATAATCCCAGCTAGTCAGGAAGCTGGGGCAGGACGACTGAAAAGTCAAACCTGTGGTGATGTATTGTATGGCTAATAAAAATTGTCTGGAATATCAGAGGACAGAATCACCCACAGCCAAGCCACAAAGGTCAGGGAATGGTGGCCTACACCTTTAATCCCAGTACTCGGAAGCTGGATCTCTGTGAGTTCCAGGCCTAACAGCCAAGCAGCGTTAGTTCACACCTTTAATTCTAGCTCTAGGAGAGTTGAACCAGGAAGTAAAATAGCCAGGCAGGGAAAGAAATAGAAGGGAATAGAAGGCAGAAGTTCACCATTCTATGACCAGTCAGTCTGAGGATCTGTGAAGACAGGACTTACCCTGTTCAGCCTGAGGAGTTTGTTGAGTGAGAATTGGCTGTGGTTTATTATCTATCTCTCTGATATTGCAGCTTTTTCCCAATATCTGGCTCCAATTTTTTATTATAATGCTAAATAGAATCTGTGTAGAATCTGGCTGCCTGGGCTATAAAGCAAGTCAAAGCCAACTTGAACAATTTAGCAAGGCCCTGTCTCAAAAAGGAGAGGGAGGGCTAGGAGTGTGGCTCAGGGGTAGAGCATTTGTCTAGCACGTGTGAAACTCTGGGTTCAATCCCCAGCACTACAAGAAAGAAGAGAACACTACTAGCTGAATAACTTGAACAGCAGATACTTATTTTCCCACAGTTCTGAAAAAGAGATGTCCAAGGTCAAGGATCAGCTCATTCTGAACCCTTTCTCTTTGGCTCACAGAGATCTACATTCCCCTTGCCCCAAGTTCTCACAGGAACATTCCTTTATAAAAACATACATGCATGTGTGTGCAGATATCGTGCATGCGTGCGTGTGTGTGTGTGTGTGTGTGTGTGTGTGTGTGTGTGTGTGTAGGTACATGCCACAGAGTATATGCAGAGGTCAGAGGACTACCTCAGATGTGGATCCTCTTCACCCTCTGTCTTGTTTGAGACTGGCTCTCTTTTTGTTTGCTGCTAGCAACACAAGTTGTAGATGGATTTTTCTTTGGGCCACCAGCTCACAAATAACCACCCAGAGATGTGTTATTAATTATGAAAACTTGGCCTTATCTTAGGCTTGTTTCTAATGAGTGCTTATAACAAATAAGCCCATATTTTTAAAGTCTACATTCTATCTTGTGGCTTGATAACTCATCTCTCTGTACTGCCCATCCTAGCAGGCAACTCTGCTTTTCTTCTTTCCAGAGTTCTCTCTCTGCCCGAAAGTCCTGCCTATCTTTCTTGCCTAGCTATTGGCTGTTTAGCTTTTTATTACACCAGTCACAGCAATACATCCTCACATAGTGTACACATATCCCACAACAAACAGTGAGCCTCTAGAGAGTCCCTGTCTCCCATCTCTGCTTAGGAGTACTGAAATCACAGATGTGTGCTATGACATCCAACTTCACATGGCTTCTAGGGATCTGAACTCACTGAGCTATTTCCCAATACTCCACTGTCTTCCCTCTGACTATGATGTCTTCATGTCCAAGTTCTATTTTATAAATATGTAGGTCATTTTGAATTGAGTTCTCTCTAAGGACCTCATTTTAACTTTATCATCGCATTAAAGGCCTTACCTCCAAAATCAGTCACACTTCTGAGGAACTGGAAGGAGTGCTACAGTATATCAATTGGAGGAGGAGAACACAGTTCAACCCCTAACAAGAAAAACAAAGAAAGGCCAAGTGAGCCTTCTGCACCTGATGAAGCACGGAATCCTGTTGCTGACCCAAAACCTCCTGTGCATGTACATATAAATGATGGAGGCAATAATCCTTTAGATCAAAGGATGCTGCTGTAGCTGCTGTCTTCCATGGAGCATGGCTTTATGGCCCCAACCCCGAGTTCAGTACCTGGCCTAGCAGGGAAAACAAGGCTCTGCTCATGTGAATGCTTTCACCAAGGGACAAGTGAATGAACTGAGACCCTTCTAGGATTAAAAAGGTGGCAGCGGTGGGGTGTGTGTGTGTGTGTGTGTGCTAGGGAAGCAGCAAGATGGCCCAGCAAGCCATGCAAGCCTGATGACCTGAGTTCAATCCCCACAACCCACAGAGAAAAGACATAACTGACTCCCAAAAGTTGTCCCCTGACTGCCACGTGTGCCCACACTCACACACAAGCACTATAAATTAACTAGAGCTCAGGATGTTTCTCAATCGGCAGAATGCTCGTCTGGCATTGTCAAGTGCCCTGAGTACACATCTGTAAACCAGAAGCTGCGGATATAGACACAGGAGAATCACAAACCCAAGGTCATCCTCAGCTACATACAACTTTCCAGCCAGCCTGGGGTGTGTGAGATTTTAAAAATAAATAAATAAAATAAGCTTTACAATTTAAGAAGGAAAACGAAAAAGCAAGGGGTCAGATCATATTTGCCAAGATGCCTGCAAGATCTCCCACACCATACACCTTTCTTACATTTCGATGTTACTTTTTTTTTTTTCTTCAGAGTCTTATTCTATAGCCCAGGCTGGCTTCAAACTTACAATGACCTACATTTGTTAGTCTCCCAAGTGCTGAGACCACAGATGTGAGCCAACATGGCCCATTCCATCCAATAATTAGAGTTCAAGGATGGGGCAGGCAGATGTCTGTGAGTTTGAGGCCAGTGCCTGGTCTACAGAGCAAATTCTAGCCAGCCAGGGCTGTCACACAGAAAAAAACAAAACAAACAAACAAAAACCTTTCTCATATGTTTAACTTTTATTTTTAAAGATTTATTTATTTATTATAGTGTTCTGTCTGTACACTGGAAGAGGGTACCAGATGTCATCATAGATGGTTGTGAGCTACCATGTGGTTGCTGGGAATTGAACTCAGTATCTCTGGAAGGACAGCCAGTGCTCTTAACCTCTGAGCCATCTCTCCAGCCCATAAACTATGTGTTCAGTTCAGTCTATGAGTTCAGTTCCCAGTACCCACTTTGAACAGCTCACAACTGTCTTTAATTCCAATTCCAGGGGATCTGACACCCACTTCTGGCCTTAGGTGCACATTTGCTCACATACATACATACATACATACATATATAACTTAAGAAAAATAAAATAATAACATCATTTTTACCTTTTCTTGAATGGGAACAGATTTTCGACAATGATAGAAGTGTCATTATGTGACTCAATTTACCTTTAAAACACAATCACTGTGATGAAAGGACACCCACCCTACACAGAGAGGTCCCATGGAGATGCTCCAGGTGAGGTCTCTTAACCAAGAGCTGACATGGGTGGTTTATTATGACTCAGCCCCAGGCATCGCCTGATGCCAACTACATGAGAAGAAGGGAAATGAGAAGCACAGATCTAAACAGAGATCAATCTGAGGGCTGTGAAACCTCAGTACAGTATGACACTGCACCAACTGTTTAAGTCACTACATTTTATTTTCAGTATAGTGCATTAACTTATTTTGTGTGTTTACATGTGTATGTGTGGGGGATACACAGATGCATGTCAGTGGACAGCTTGCATTAGCTGGTCTTCTCTTCCCTCCATGTGTGTTCCAGGGATCAAGGTCTTACTGGCAGAGTACATAGCAGTCACCTCTACCCACTGAGCCATCTCTCCAGGGCTGTCACTAAATTTTAGCCTAATTCATCATGCATATGGTCCTCCTCTTTTTCTTCTTAAATCTTTTTTTTTTAATTTTTCTATAGATTAATAAATTTATTAATTATATTTTTTATGTTAAGTTTATTACTAGATTTTTTGCTTATCTTTTTTATTATAAATAAAGTCATATTTTTAATCCATGTATCCCCTTGTTCAGACTCCCTTCCCCCTCCCGCCCCTCTTCTTAAATCTTAACCATAAAGTATTGTAAGAACATAAAGTCCACAAGATGACCCATAAAGGTGTTTACCACAAAGCCTGACAACTTGAATCCAATTTCCACTTCCACAAAACCCTGCAAGATGCCCTCTGACCTCACCATGTACATTGTGACTCATGTACCCCACATATGCATACACATACAAATACATCCATATATCATCAATACATAAATATATGAGTAACATACAAATACATCCATACATCATCAATAATCAATACATAAATATATGAGTAACATACAAATACATCCATACATCATCAATACATAAATATGAGGAATAACCAGAGCAGAGACGGAAGCACAGTCATCCACAAAACCCCACCCCATTGAACCTATGTTTGTGTTCCTGCCGGCTGGCCTGGACCTCATGCTGGGTGCCACATGGCCAGGATTCACAGCCTTTATTTACCACCTCTTAGCCATCTAAGCTAGGATAAGAAAACCAACACCTCAGCCTCAGTTTCCTCATCTTGCAAATGTAAACCACAGGGGAGTCCTTTTCACTGGGCAGTAGGTAGAGGCCAGGCACTGGGTGGCATGAAGCGCTCAGACCATGCCAGGCCTGCGGTCAGCACTGGGTAACCATTTGCTGGGATGATGTTACTCAACATCTCCCTTTACACTTCCTAACAGGTGGGCTGACAAACATGCCATTTCTGGCAGCCACACAGCTGACCGTCTTTTTCCATTCACACTGAGGTCACCAGCTTGGCCCCACACTTATTTGCTTAGTAAAAATGTCAGCAGCTGGGCCGCAGTCCCTTCCTCACAAGCCTGTGGGAAGTCAGCGACCCCTTCCCCCACACATGCTCCATGTTTGAGTCCTGTTCTTGCCGGCATCAGCTTACACCTTTACCTTACAAACCGTCGATTAGTTGAAGACAAAATACAGGCTCAGCATTGACCTCAGTACCTGTTTTTTAAAAGTCCCTCAGCCTGGCCCACAACTGTGGGACACAGAATGAGCCAGCAGCTAACACTGACAGTTGGCAGGGCTTGCAAGACCCTCCAGCTGGGCCTGTTTGTACAGTGGCTGAAGGATGCCATCCATAGCATGCTCTGGTCCTCCAACATGCTGAGGACAATGGAATTCACTTCCTAGAGGGGACTCCCACAGCCTCCAGCAAGAAGGCAAGGCCATGCCTGGGTAGTTGCAGCTTCCTTGAGTTCTGTTTGCTGCTTTGACCACCACTTTGGGTGTTAGCAAAGTCGGAATCCAGTCCCCACCTGTGAAGCAGTGTAGAAGCAAAAGGCAGAAAACAATGCTAGTCAGGGACTCTTTCCATCTAATTTAGGCCTATGTGGCCTCTTGATTCTTTCCTTTTCTAAATCCCTGTCTTGATTCCCCCTGATTTCACTGCCACACTATGGGGGGGCTAGCTTTACAAGGACCACCAGCATATTTCTACCCAGAGGCCTTCTTTTCCATTCTTCCATTTGTATAAGAGGCTTCCCTACCCTGCAGCCCCCTCCCCCTCCCCACTGACCCTTGCTCCTCCTTCTGGGTGGCCTCTGTCTGACCTCCACGGGGGTCCCTTGGCACCTGCACCCCTCTTTGCTGTGGCTCTAGGCTGCCAGGCTTTCCATTAGTTCCCCCAGCTCAGGGCAGTCGTCACCCAATCCCTGGAGCCACCTTGAAAACTGATCTCCAGCTTTGAATGAACCAATTGGCTCTTTAGAAAGCACACCTGGAACTTTCTTTGCATACCAGCTTCATTCAGCAACAGGAGCACTGTCAGTAATTGGGCTGGGACAAATTCCATTGCATAAGAGAGACAGTCTCCTCATTATAGGATGTTAGGCATCCTTGGGACCCCTGTCCAGTAAGGCCAGTAGCTCACCTCCCCCATCAGTGTGGCCACCCAAAACACACCTCCATTGCCCGATACCTCCCACATTGAGGGATGGTTCCTAAGAAACAATATTCATTTCAGGATAAATTGCCTCTACCACTATTCCCAGGCCCTGTGTCCTCATGGGAGCAATTACTTGTACGTAAGCAGCACAATGTCCCTCATGCTCTTCAACCCAAGCAAGGCCACAGCCTCCACAGCCACTCACACGCAGCAAGGTCTCTAGGCTCTGGGAGGGAACTCAGTCTCTGACTCTACAGTAAGGATTAAGTGTGGGTGGTCCCTGCAAGTTAATTCTCAGCAAAGCTTCTGCAGAGAAATCATTTGTGTAACTCCACATCCCCCATCCTTCCTTCCACTGTCGACATCACTTCAAAAAATGAGACAAAATGAAATGCAAGAGCCAGCATTGCTGAAGGAGCTCCAATGGCGCTGTCTGTTCAAGGTCCACTGAGTCAAACTTCCCAGGTTAGTCCTAGGCTCTCAGCTCAGCTGCTTTTTCTGCTTGTCTGTAGCCAAGAAGGGAGGAAAGAATCTAGTCTTTCAAATAAAGTGAAGAAGGGATGAAAATACCCGCCCCCATCAAGCATCTCTGCTCTTCGACATGTTGTGAGACTGTGCGATCCTTCTACCTCTCGGACTTTGTTACTCAAATCCTATGTGGATCTCATGCCAGACACTATGGGCCATTTTCCATTTTAGAACAATAGCTCTTAACATTGATAGCTTCCTACTGATGTGAACTCTCATCACATAGCAACAGCCCAGGCTAAAAGGCTTCAGGACATTTTCTTCGACTGGGCCACACCTGTGTGTGACTGTTCTTTAGCACGCCTTGTTCACCTTGGACTTGCTCACAGGCATGCACCCACTACCCCATAATTCTGCACCTATAATCATGCTGCCTCGGAAAGCATGTCTAAAGACTGAGGGACCTACCTCTAGTTTATCACAAAAGAAAAAGAATCTGAACAGTTTGGGTGGTTAAGATTCAGGAGCACCGGGAAGATGGTGATGCTGCTGGGTAGGGAAGCCATTTATGCAAACGGAGTGAAAAAGAAAGCCCTTGGATGAAGATGTGCTGGTGGTCATTGGGAGGCTGGGCCTCCTAAGTGTGACAGTTTCTCTTGAAAGAAACCACTCATAAAGATGATAGCCCTTGTATGTAGCTTTGCTGGTTTGAAAATACAGCAAGAGATGATGAGAGAAAGCTTTTGGAGACCACTGTGGCTCCCGAACGTGTCAAATTTATGTGGGCTGCTAAAGAGAGGAGCCATAAAGGAAAATGACCTTCATGAACTCAAAACCCATTGCCCCGATGTGAAACAATTGGAGCCCATGGCAGTTCCTGCACATAATAATGCTGCATTGCCTTGTACTCGCTCTGTGCTTTACATGGCTTGAATGGCTTTCGCCGGCATTAGGCCATCAGTCTCCCAAATGCTCCGTGAAGGCAGGCCAGGGTGATTGCCCCACTGACACAAAAACAGAGGGTTCAAAGAGTCAAGGTGATGCCTAAAAGAACTCCATGACTGACAGCGTAAGAGAGTGGGTAGAACTCCGGGGCTTGGGTGACCCCAAGTCC
This sequence comes from Sigmodon hispidus, assembly GCA_004025045.1. NCBI lineage: Eukaryota > Metazoa > Chordata > Mammalia > Rodentia > Cricetidae > Sigmodon > Sigmodon hispidus. The sequence goes on from PVIH01029744.1 coordinate 9,839, forward strand.
AACAGTCATAGGAACTGGCTCCTGATTTGTGGGAAAGCTGTAGTCTGGGGACAGGTGTGGAGGCTGAGGCAGGAGGATGGAATCCTCAAGGCCAGCCTGGTCTGTATAATGAGAACCTGTCTCAAAACCCAAGAAAGCAGACTAGCAAGATGGCTCAGTGGTGAAAGAGCTTGCTACCAAGCCTGACAACCAAGCCATGGCATACCCATTCCCCCAAAATAAACACATTGAAATGTAATGATAACATATGTAAAAATGTTCTAAAGAAAAAAAGCCAGGCTGCATTCTGGTTTTCTAAACTCTATCTCTGAAGGTCCACAGTGTCTACAGCCCAGTGGGGGTTGGAAGAACTCGATGGTCTTTTCTGAAATCAGTGCTTGGGAGCCTTTAAATCTGAATCACTAACTCCAAGTACAAGGTCAAGATGTATGAAAGGGACTAGTGAGCAGGTGAAGGCACTTGACACAGAGCTTGACTCCTTGAGTCTGATGCTCAGGACCTACAATGGCCAAAGCAAAAAACTAGCTACCTCATGTCCTGACAACCAGAATATGATTTAATACAAACACAAAAGAAAGCTGTATTAAAAAAGGCTCTGGCACTGGAGATGGCTCAGTTGATAAGATAATGGCTGTTCTTCCAAAGGACCTGGGTGCAATTCCCAGCACCCACGTGGTAGCTCACTGCTGTCTGTAACTCCAGTTTCGGGGAATCTGGTGCCCACTCGTGGCTTCTGTGGGTAGGTAGCAGGCACACATGTGGGTACATATATTTGAAAGATCAGCAAGAAGCACAAAGGAGACAAGGAGGGAAGTAGGGGACGAGAGAGGAAGGGAGGAAGAGGAGAAAGCAGCAGTCGGAAGAAAGTCACTTTTCTTTGAGGAAAATGGCGACTGACCTACTACCTAGGACCCAGTGTATGAGCCCACACTTATGTAATTATAGCCAGCACTAATTAGACTTGGTGCATTACAAATAAATAATAAAATAAAGTAAATCATAGAACTGGGCATAATGGTACACACTTGTAACCCCAGCAATTGGAAGGCTAGAGGATCAGGAGTTTCCGGTCAGTCTGGGCTACAGGGTCAAGCAAATAAAACAAAAAGAAAGTATTCTGAGCAGAACACAGTGGACACTGAAGCCCAGCCCACATTCCATCAGCTATCTGTACATTACCAAACATAGCTCACTGATCTTCCAGCTGCCTGCCTATTGCCTGCCATCGCATTGGTACCATGCAATTTAGAGGCTTTTGTTATCCTTGACTCCAACTTGTCTCGTTACAGCACAAAGGGGACAAATGAGTTCCCTCAAGCCTCTTTGCAAAGACACTCATTCCATTACCAGGGAGGATCTTCATGACCTGACCGCCTACAGACGAGTCCACCTTTCCACACTCTCTGTTAGTTAGTCGCATTTCTTACAGTTGTAATCAAATAGCTGCCAGCACAGCTTCCAAGAGAAAAGATGTATTTGGCTCACAGTTTCAGAGGGGCTAGTTCGTGGTTGCTTAGTCCTGTGCACTTGGGCAGAACATCACAACATTGCTAGTGTGCAGAGGAACACAGGTACTAACGTCGGAGCAGACAGGAAGCAGGCAGAAATGGGAAAGATAAACAGTGTCAGAGTAAGACATATCCTTAAGAACATGTCCTCTGTGATCTACTTCCTGTAAAAGCCCAACTTCCCACAATGTCATCATATTACAGATCCATCAAGGGAAATCTATTGATCAGATCAGAACCCAAATGTATGTAGAAACACCTTCTCAGACACACCCAAGGTGTGCTTTAGCAACCACTTGGGAGTCTCTCAAGCCAAGCAAACTGACATGACTAACTACATTACCCTAGGGCACTGGGTATTAAGAGCTAAATAAATCTGAGAGAGAGACAAACATTTATAGTATGGTACTAGGCAAGCATCACTCATCAAAGGCATGTCAGCATCATGATTGCTGGTATCTCATTGGCCAAAGCAAGTCATATGACCAACCTCAAAGTCGATGTGAATGGGCTCTCCCCACAGAAGTGCACATTTGGAGATAGGAGCATTTTGAACCCATCTTTGCAGCAACCTACCAAATGCACATTAGCAAAAGTCTTTCTTCACCTGTATAATGACTGAAATGCCATTATTTCTCTCGGACCTATGGCAGAAGCACCCTGTATTGGCTTACTCTTTGAAAAATCAGGTATGACTTTGTGTATATCCTATGACATGCAATTCACTTTTAGGGGACATGAGTGCTTGTGCCCATCAAAAGCCATGCACACAAATGTAAGTGGCAGTTTTCTTCATAAGAGTCCTAAGCTGCAAAAGATTCAGATGTCCATCACCAGAAGAGCAGACAAACTGATCATGGCATAGTCCCCCATTTGAGTGTTCTACAGCGCTTAAAAAGAATCAATTACTACTACATGCAACAACAAGATGAGTGTCCTAGACCGGGCTGAGCAAAAGAAACCACACATACAAGAATATATAGCAAGCATATGACATGCTTACATGGAGTTCAAAACCAGACGAGACAAGACTGACTTTAGCAATCAGAATAATTCAAGCAATGGTGGTACCAAGCATGGTTCTCTCACTGAACCCCAGGAGTTCAGGCCTAGCCTGATAGGAGGAGTCAAAAGATGAGGAGGTCAGTGATGACTCTGGTGCCGGCAAATGACAGCAGAACATCTTCGGAGGACAGCAGCTGGGAGAAGGTACGAGGCGCTTCAGGGGCAGTTGCTAGAAGGCCTGTGTGTTCACCTAAGTGACAGTGGTTGAATTCCTATGTATGAAGCATAAGGCATGTCTGTAGTATTACTGTGTGTATCAAGTCTCCATTGTCTCTATAGGACAGAATAACAGTGAGAATGCATTTCCTGTGCAGCTGCTCTGGACAGGCTGGCAGACTGGGAAAGAGCTTAAGGAGTCAAGAAGGGAGGGAGGGAGGGAGGGAGGGAGGGAGGGAAAGACCTTGATCCAGTCCTATCTGGCCCAGCTCCTGCCTGCTCTGTCTTACACAGTGAGCAGGGGAAATCCAGAAGGGCTCGTAGCCCCAGGTGGAGGGTACTTGGGTTGAACATGGTGGTGGCCCAGGAGGGTAGCAGGGGCTCCTCCTCTGTAGGAAATGCTTTGAAAATCCTTTGTTCCCCAGAGTTGCACAAGGAAATGAGCTGGTAATGAACAGCAGAAAACAACAATAATTAATATTGGGCAGAATAAAAATGGATTTCAAACCCTGCAGCTAATTTGCCAGGAGACTTATTCCTGAGGCAGGCAGAGCTCTCTCCTGTCAGACTGCAGAGTAAACAAGGAAGCCGCAGGG
>PVIH01029745.1:0-13163 GCA_004025045.1 Sigmodon hispidus
AAGTTACTTCATGCTTCCAACTTTAGGTATATATTTTCCTTCTCAGGTCTTGACGGTGTTGAAGATTAGATAGTTGAGATTATTATTACTTCACATTCCAGCAAAGACACTCAAGTCTTAGAACTCTATTATTTAGGATAAACAGCTTTAAAACAATCCCTGTACATTTTTTTTGTATCAACATTTTAGATATTAAATTACACCTTGTAGTTGTTTGCTAGCAGTAGTTTGACCTCACTTATGTTAGTTCCTTCCTCTTTCCCACACACTGTCTTATGATAATTCCTGTAGTATGTAGTTTTATACCTAGTTTAGAACCTTCCTATTTAGACAAAATGGGGAGATGTAGCGGGAATCGCAGCGGCTGCGCGCAGGAATCGCAGCGGCTGCGCGCGGCAGCAGCAGCGGGCGGAAAGAGAGGCGGGACTTCCGGCCCAGCGTGCTCGGCAGCTACGTACGGCAGCGGATTCGGCGCGTGGCTAAACTCTCTTTTGCTCTTTTATAAAAAAATAAATCTTAGTTGAAACATATCAATTGGTGACGGGTTTATTCCGCGATATACCTCCTGGCACTATTCTTTATATACTGAATGCATTTTTAAAAGAAAGGAAAGGAGAAAGGGTATGCAAAGTTCTAGGAGCCAAATAGTAGCATGTAAATAAAAAATACAAAATATAAATAGCTATTTTAACTATGAAAATAGCAAAAGGTGAATTTACTTTTATATAAAGTTATTATCTGCCATGTAAAAGTACACTTAATTCCATTTATAGCATTGATACTATTTTTTTTCTCTCTGATATTCTTGGCAAAGGAATATTACTTTCTGAAACCAAACCCAAAATACAAGCTTATACAGTTCTCAAATAGCACAAATTAAAATCACTTAATTTGCATTATTTAGAAGTTTTAAAAAATGTCTAGAATGATTTATAAATATAATTGCTATGTCATACATTCACTATAACTTTATTCTAATGTGGCATTGGTAAGGTATGTGAGTCTGGACATTGAAAGGTGAGTCAGATACGGTCACAGGGAATTTACTAGCATCATAGATAACTTTGAGTGGATTGACTTATACCTGGTAATAGATCTTCAAAAATGGTCTTAAATGAAAGTAATGCTAAGTTTGAAAACAAAACTGCAGATTAAAAAGTATAATAAATTTTTGGTGAAAAACTATTATCGAGTATCTTATCACTGTTTGGCATATGTGGTCGAATAGTGCTATAAATTTAAAGTGATCTAAGCTGATAATACATTGGCACATCTTTACCACTAGAGTATTTGGCAGTTTATCTGTGTCAAAACTAAATATACTTATATTTTAATACTTCAGGGTTAATTACAATTTTTTTGCAAATTATTTTCATTATTTGTGGATAGTTTTAAGGTTCCATTAAACTGTATCATGAATGAACAAAAAATTGATCCAATCAATAAAATGCTCTGTATTTTTTTGTCAATTCTCTCAATGGCTTTCTTTTTTTCTCCTTTTTATTATTATTGTTATTATTATTATTATTATTATTATTATTATTATTATAATGAACAAAGAAGTCACACTTTCTAACCTTATATATCCTTATTCAAGGTCCCTTCCCCCTCCCACCACATCAGGTCATTCTTTCTTCTCCACAAATCCCCTTCCCTTCCCTGGGCATGCTGCAGGCAGTCCCATGGTCCCACTGCCCCAGTATTGCTTAGTTCTGTCTCCACTCCTGGCAGATGCAGTTTTCTCCCCCTCCCTCAAGAGTGAGTTGGGTGTTTCTCTAGGGGGAGTGGGATCCAAGGTGTCAGTCCACGATGTTTCTGATCCCAAGCTGTTCAGTGGTTGTGGTTTGCAGCTTGGGCATGCTTTGCTTTTTCCTTGTTTGTTGTTTGTTTGTTTGTTTGTTTAGAGTCCACTAATGAGTGAATACATCCCCTGCTTATCTTTTTGAGTTTGTGATACCAATATCAGTAGGATATTCTCCAAATCCATTTATTTGCCTGCAAATTTTAGGATATCATTTTTTCTTTCTGCTGAGTAGTACTCCATTGTGTAGATGTACCACAGTTTGTTAATCCATTCTTCAGTTGAGGGACATCTAGGTTGTTTTCAGGTTCTTGCTATTACAAATAACGCTGCTATGAACATAGTTGAGCTAATGCCTTTGCAGTGTGACTGTGCATCTTTAGGGTATATACCCAGAAGTGGCATTGCTGGGTCCTTGGAGGAGATTGATTCTCATATATACTTTCTGCCCATGAAATTACTTTTAAAAATAAAATAAATAAAATTATATTTTAATAAATTTTTGATTCTGGGCAAGTTAACTGGTCAGTAATCTTTTAGTATTTTCAACAAGGCTCTCATTTTTCTTTTTTCTGGCTTTGTTTATTACTTATTTTCCTAGCTAGTAAATGACTGTAAGTATATGGGCATCTGTAGTGAACTTTCACCCCATTCCCAAACACACACTTGTAGTACCAATTGCTGTGTCTATAAATCACGACATGGCTTTTTCAAGTTTCTCAACAAGAAAACCATGTTTTCACTATATTTTAACTAGTGACTGTAAAATGGACTTTCTTATTTTGATTCACATTTGTTTGTGACTTTTCAGTTCTTCACTAATTGATATTTGATTTATATCTTAGACTTTCTATTGCTATGCTGAAACACCAGGATCAAAATGCAAGTTGGGGAGTGCTGTGGAATAATCTTTTTATACACTGTGTAAATTATACTGTGATTAGTTTAATAATGAGGCTGACTGGACAATAGCTGGAGAGGAAAACTAGAGTAAGGATACTGGGAAGAAGAAAGACAGAATCATCAGAGGAGCCCCTCGCCAGACTTGGAGAGGAAACAGGAGGTGCAAGATGTAACACCTCATGGCAGAATGTAGATTAAAGTAAATGGATTAATTTAAAATATAAGAGTTATGTACTCATAAGCCTGAGGTATTGGCCAACCATTGACTATATTAAAAATAATTTTCCATGTGGTTATTGGAATGTTCATGTAAGACAAGCACTATCGTTCATAAGCTTTCTAAATAAATAAAAATATATACCATTTATTCAGCAACTTAAAGCCACTTAGAATTATTATAAATGCACATTAATCAAATACTGATAACCATGTGAGTATGTAAATGCTACATACTCATATATGAGGTCTGGTGATAACAGCATGAAGAAGTAAAGCCTTAGCTGAAAACACAGGGCACAAGCATGACAATTTACTTGATAATTGTGTTTTTATTTAAATTAGAAAATATTTTTTATGTTTTACAGAGTTAACTGAAATTAATTTTTAGTATAATCCATGATGAAATGTCATTAATATTATAACACTATCAACATTTAGAATTTGCAAATAACATAGCTTTCTAAGCTAACATTTTTTTTTCATTGAGCAGCTGGTGATTTCTACATAATATTGTTGAGAGAGTGCGGCTTGTGGGAAGTCAGGAGAAAGAAATTCCTGAGAACAGGGATGCCTTGATGGCATCAAGACATGCTTCATTCTGCACTGTCATGTTTGAAGCTAACAATTAAAAAACAATTATAAGTTAGAAGAAGAGGGAAATAAGAGGATATATCTATCAAGATAGATAGCTAGATAAATAAATAGCTAGATAAATAGATGTAAAGATAGAGGTGAACTATATATCTGTAGAAAGTTGTTATCATATTTTAAACAAAATATTAATCAAATGCAAAACCACTAAAGAAATCACATATAAAAGCATGTTTGGTATTTAAACCTCAATTATAAAATATTAAATTTATATAGAGAGCCACTGCACAATGAACTTCTGTGTGTGGTATAGAAATTACCAGAATGTATCTTAAACAATGTGTTAATCAGTTGCACACAAATAGTAATGCCTTTCTTCACACTGTCAGTTTTCTGTTTGATATCTCTTCTTTCCAAGAACGATCTTTTCTTACAAAATTTGCGTTTCATTTTAATTTTTCTATTTCACTTTTTATCCTTCTTCTTATACCCTCCTTATTTTCCTTTCTTAATTATTCTCTCTCTTTTTTTACCTTATTCTCACTTATGTTGTCATCTCTGATTCTTTTCTCCTTTTTTCTGTCTTATTTGATTGTGTGAGTCATTTAATATTCATTCTTATTGGCCTATTTCTTTAATTAATCATGTCACTTGCTGTTTAGTGTTACTAGAATGTACCTCAAAACCTGCCTTACCTCTGTCTATACAATATCACCTTATTATATACTTCAAGTGTGTTTAAATTTATTACTATTGTTCTTATAGTTTAGTACAAGAGACGAAATATCTATTTCTATATTCTTCTAGGAAACAATAATAGCATTGTTATATGTTATATAATACATATATTGTGTTATAAATTATGTTATATGCAAAGTAATTATATTTCTATATATTATTGCATCAAATATTTTATATATAATAATATATAGTATATTATACACATTATATGTTTATTGAATTTAAAACAAGTGTGAAGTTATGAATATTGGCATGAAGGTGCATGGAGCAGATGATGTCTTGAGTAAAATCCTGGATGAATGTTTCCTGCTGATATGGGCACAACCATGATAAGAACCAAGGTCTCAGACACTTGGAAACTGATAAAGCTTTCCTCATGTGGTGTAAGGTGGTTTCTCAAAGTTGTTTTGATTTGCGTTTCTCTGATGGCTAAAGAAGTTGAGCACTTTCAAGGTCTGCAAAAAATTATGTTGGAATTTTGTTGGGAAGTACATTGAATCTGTAGATTGGTTTTGGTAGAATTGCCGTTTTTACTATGCTGATTCAGGAACATGGGAGATCTTTCCATTTTCTGATATCTTCTTCAATTTCTTTCTTCAGGGATTTAAAGTTTTTTCAAATAGATCTATTACTTCTTTGATTATAGTTACTCCAAAGTATTTAATGCTATTTGCAGACCTTGAAAGAACAATACTCAATTTTATTTGGAATAACAGGAAAGCCAGGTTTGCCAAAAGAATTTTGCTCAACCAAAGAACCTTGGGAGGCATCACCATCCCAGACTTCAAGTTATACTACAGAGCTACAGTAATAAAAAGAGCCTGGTACTGGCAGAAAAACATACTTGTGGATCAATAGAAACAAATTGAAGATCCCAACATAAACCCAAAAACCTATGAACACCTGATCTTTGACAAACAGGCCCAAAATATTTAATGGAAAAAAGATAGTATATTTAACAAATAGTGTTGTCATAGCTGGATGGTAGTGTGTAGAAAAATGCAAATAGATCCAAGCCTATCACCCTGTACAATGTTCAAATCCAAGTGGATCAAAGACCTCAACATAAACCCAGCCACTTTGAACTTGATAAAAATGAAAGTGGAAAATACCCACCAACGCACTGGCACAGGTCCACTTCCTAACTATAACACCATTAGCACAGTTTGTTTCTATTTGTTCTAGGTCTTTCAGTTATTCTATGAAGTGGTTTTTACTAGAATTCTCCAATTTTTTTAATGTAGGCACCTAGTGCTTACTGGGATCTCTGATAGATAGCGCTGTGGCACAGCCTATCCTGCTGGTGTTTCCCTGGGGCTAATTGGGATGGAGATCTCTCCCCTGGTCCCTGGATGGAAACACACTGAGTTAGTAGTCTTGTCAGAGCAGGATGTCACTTTATTGTATTAGGCAAGACCTTGTATAGATAGAGTTGTGAAAATGGGGTAGGAGTCTTAGGACAGGGTAAGGAAGATTGAGGAATAAGGACCAATAATATTTTACCATATTAGCAGTGGCTAGGAAGAGGTGATTTTAGGTCAGGCTGTACTGAGTAACTCATATACAGAAGTTGCGGCCAAAGACAGGTTACCAAACTCCAATTAGGCTCAGGAAGTTACACAGGGCCTCCCACCGGGCCTCATGAGATACAACAAGTACTATGAACTTTCCTCTTAGCACTGCTTTCATTGTGTTCCATAAATTTGGATTTTGTGGATTTATTTTCATAAACTCTAGGATGCTTTGGATTTCATTCTTGACTTCTTCCTTGACTCAGAGATGGTTCATTTGAGAGATGTTCAGTTTCCATAAACTTACAAGCTTTCTGTGGTTTCTGTTATTGTTGAACTCTAACTTTAGTCCATAGTAATCTGATAAGATACAATGGGGTATACTTACTTTTTGTATCTATGCATATGTGTTTTATGATTGAGAATATGGTCAGTTTTAGAGAAAGTTCCATGGGGTGCTAAGAAAAAGGTATATTCTTCAGTATTTAGGTGGAATATTTGGTATATATCTGTTTAGTCCATTTGAGTCATAATATTTGTTAGCTTCCTTTTTTATGAGCTTACATTTCTCTTTGGAATATCTATCCATTGGTAAGAGTGGGGTATTAAAGTCTCCTACTATTATTGTATCAGAGTTTCTAAGAATCCCAGGAATAACTGCCAAAACTACACTGACACCTGAACAAACTCAGGCAAGGTTTTTAATTGTTCAGCTGTACAGATGGAGCCCCATCCTAAGAACTGGACAGGGCTGACTTCTATTACTCTGAGAGACCTTTATGAAGCCAGTATCAAAAATCTATAAGAATGTTGTTATCAGTCGGGAGTGAAAGCTCAAGAAAAGTTTCCTCATTAGGCAGGCAGCTGCTGGCAGCTGCTGGCTGATTAATTGTTTTAGGGTGGGGAATAAATATCTCCTGCCTGGGCCTTGGAGACTTAGAGTCTCAGGACCTTGGGCTCCTGGCCCCTTGAATGCCTGGGACCTTGGGCACTCAGCCCTACAGGCTTAGCTCTGGGTGCTTAGAAACTTCTAAGCTCCAAAAATAGCTTCAGTCCTCAAGGTAGAGTGATTTTAGTTTCTACATTATTAGTGTGCAGAGTTTTATATGAGATTTAAATTTTAGTAGTGGTTCTTTTACATATGTAGGAGCCCTTGTTTTGGTGACATAAATGTTCCAGATTGAAATTTCTTCTTGATAATTTCTTTTTGAGATGAATAATTATTGTTCTTTCTGATCTCTTTTGATTGAATTTAGTTTGAGGTCTATTTTGCTAGATATTAGAATAGATATACCAGCTTATTACTTGAGTCCATTTGATTGAAAAATCTTTCCCCAATCTTTTACTCTGAGTTGGTGTCAACCTCTGAAGTTGAAGTGTGATTCTTATATGCAGAAGAAGTATGGATCCTGTTTTTGTATCAATTATTGTAACCCTTTTATTAAAATGGGTTAACTTCATTAATATTAAGATACATTAATGACCCATGTTTATTAATTTTTGTTATTTTTGGTGATAGTTTGTGTGTGTTTCCCTTCTTTTGGTTTTGATTCTGTGCAATTATCTATTGCTTGTGCCTTCATGGTTGTCTCTAGCTTTGTTAGATTGGAGTTTTATTATTTTTTTCTATTGTTTTTTTTGTAGGATTGGATTTGTGGATTTATTCCTTAAATCTCATTTTTTCATGGAATACCTTGTTTGCTCCATCTTTAGTTATTGAGAGTTTTGCTAGGTATAGTAGTCTGGGCTTGTATCCATGGTCTCCTAGTGTCCTTAAAACAACTTCCCAGGACCTTCTAACTTTCAAAGTGTTGGGTGTTAATCTGATGTGTCTGCCTTTATGAGTTACTTGGCCTTTTTTCTTTGCAGCTCTTAAGATTCTTTTTTTATTCTGTATGTTTAATGTTTGTATTATTACGTGTTAAGCAAACATTTTGGAGCCTTGTCTATTTGATGTTCTGTATGTTCCTTTTTTGTAATTGATGTTTTATTAAGAAATAGAGCATATCCATTGGTCTAATTTTTATTATTAAATAGAAAGTTGTAATCTTTAATTACTTGTGAGATACAAACATTATAAACATCCAAGATAGGTACAGTTTCTTTTATGAGAGTAAAATATTCTTAGTTGTTAGAATAATGATCCATGCTGGTGACCCTGTTATCTCTTTAATCTCCATAGCAACAAACTCTAGTGCACCAAATAGCTGATTTGATGTGGATATCAAAAGTAGCTCAGATCTATGACAATGAAAATTTAGAAATGTACTAGAAACATAAGGATAGATATTTCTGTATAAATAATTTCTCTTCCACTCTGTTTATAATATTAAATTACCCTTTGAATACTACTCATTGCTATTCTTCTTTCTATTAAATGTGGGTTATTAAAAATTGAAGCAGTTTTTGAGAAAACAAAACATTGTAAGCACATAATTCTCAACTCACTTAAGTGGCCTTACAGTTTTCATACAAAATTGTAAGGAAAAGATATAACAGAAAGGAAGTAAAAATGAGGCTAAGAGCATGCGCCCATATGACCAAGATATGCTTAATGTTATGTCACCTTCTTCAACACAGATGGGAATATATTTAATTAATTAACTAATTAATTAATTAAATTTTATTTGATGATTTTACATTACGTACCCCATCAAACTCAGTTATCAGGCCTCTGAGTTTCAGACCCACTCCTATAATCTCCCCATTTACAAAAACATCCATTCATGCTGCTCATTTAGTTACAGGAGCATAATTAAACTCCCTGTGGCCAGACTCTTAAAGAAGACAAGACCTTCCTCACCCACACTCCTGCCAGGGGCCATCAATGCAGCAGTGAAGCACTGTGTCATTTAGCTATGTTCTAGGCTTGAACATAGCTTGTATACAATGACAATTTTTTTTTTTATCATTTTATAGGTATTTACTTTTCTAGGCTGAGGAAGTTTTCTTCTCTGATTATGTTGAATATATTTTCTGTGCCTATAAGCTGGTATTTTTCCCCTTCTCTTTCTATTATTCTTAGATTTAGTCTTTTCATGGTGTCCCAGATTTCCTGGACATTTTTTTTTTTGTTTTTGTTTTCTTGTTTTTGTGTTTTATTAATTTTAAGTTTACTTGGACTGATGGATCCATTTCATCTACTACATCTTTCACACCAGAGAGTCTTTCTTCATCTCTTGAATTTTGGTAGTTATGTTTGCATCTGTAGTTTTCTCAAATTTTTCTATTTCCAGCATTTTCTAAATTAATCTTTTTTTTTTACTTTTTCTGTTTTAGTTGTTAAGTCTTGCACTGTTTTTTTTTCACCTGTTTGATTGCTTTTTCCTGATTTTCTAGCCTTTCTTAAAAAGATTTATTGTTTTCTTTGCATTTCTTTCCTTTATTTTTCACAATTTTTATATTGAAGTTATTTATTTCTTTTTTACTTTCCTCTTTAAAAGCTTCTGTTATCTTTATAAAGATATTTTTAGGGTCATTTTTTTCCTCCTCCTCCTTCTCTTCTTCTTCAATATTGCATTATTCCAGTATTGCTATTTTGGAACCACAAGGTTCTAGCAGTGGCATATTGTTCTTTGTGTTGTTGAATAAATTTTTGCACAGGTGTTTACCCATCTTTTTGGCTGAATGGTGCAAATGTTGTCTGTGTTTCACCTAGCTGCTTTTGTTTTACTAGGTGCTCTTGGTGCAACTACAGTCTTTGGAGAACTCTGAGGAAGTAGAGTCTATGTCTCAGGGAACTATTAAATCTGCAGGTAGAGCTTTTGTGAAGGAGCTCCCCAGAATCTGGGTCATCACTCTTGTGATGGTTGATAGCTCTCCCAAGACTGTGTCTTAGGGAGCAGCTCCTGTGATGGTTCTTTGCAGAGGCTATGTCTCAGGTAATAGCTGTGGCTGGAGCTCTACTGCTGGGGCTCTGCATAGACTATGTCCTAGGAAGTAGCTGAGTTTGGAGGAAGGGTGGTTTGAGAAATGTATTGAGGCTTATGAAGTAGAATGAAGGGTGTAGATAGTCAAACTTGAACACAGGAGTCCTGCTTTCTTTCTTGGAACTGGAGATTTGATGACTTAGGGCACACATTTTGTGTCCTGTTGCCCAGAACTGGGAACTATCCTAGCTGATCTGGCTGGCTGGCTGGGAGGAGGGTAATTACAGTATCATTAATTATAAGATTCATATCCAAGTATGAACATTTTCTTTTTTTTTTGTTTCCCTCAGAATCCTGCATAGCACCTGGTGGGACTATAATAGCTATCAACCAAAGAAAAACTTCAGCTAAATTCCAGCTTGATTTTTCTGTATCATGCATCCAAGATACATAATATCTTAGTAATAGGGCTTTTTTAAAAAAATACCACAGCTTTATTTTAGTATGTGTTCAGAGGACTTGAGAAATGATCAAGCTTCTACAGTGGAGGAGTGTGCAGAACAAACCATCACCATATCCTTTCCTAGTGTATTATTGAATAGGGTTAGGTTTCTGCCAAAGGATTTACTTGTGGTTTGGTCTACTGTCACTTTGAGCTGTCCAGCTGTTTTATCCAGCATTTGAAGATTTTATTTTAGGAGAAACAAGCCAACTCTCACTACAGCTATAGGGCCAACAACATGCATCACACCATAGACAGCCTGCCCTGTCACTGCTTCTGGTTCCTGTTATTGTCTAAAAATGTCAAAGTTTAGAATTAAAAATTACTTATAAAAGTCCTTGAATCTAATTCTATGATCAAATGTAAAAACACTTACAAATACATGTTTGATTTAAAATCAAACTGAAAAGTCTAGATATCCAATGTTAGTTTCTCTTTAAAAAATCAATGTTTTTGAAAACGGAGTAGTGGCACTGTCTCCCTCCATTTATACTTTATTTGTATTTGGTCCTCTAGCTTTAGAATGTCATTTTTTTCTGCTGAGAAGTAATCAATTGTGTAGATGCATCACAGTGTGCTAATCTATTTTTTAGTTGAGGAGCATCTAGACTGTTTTCAGGTTCTTGCTATTATGAATGAAGCTGCTATGAACATAGTTGACTTAATAGCTTTGGGGGTACAAAAGTGCAACCTTACAATATAGGCCTAACAGTGTATCCCTGTATCATTGGGAAGATCCATTTCCAGTTGTCTTAGGAACCACCATACTCTATTCCAAAGTGGCTATACAAGTTTACACTCCCACCAACAATAGAGGAGTGTTTCCCTTGCTCTGCATCCTCTTCAGCATAGGTTGACATTTGTGTTTTTGATCTTAGCCATTCTGACAGTTGAAAAGTGGTATCTCAAAGTTGTTTTCATTTGCATGTCCCTGATGGCTAAGGATGTTTAGCAATTTTTTAAGTGCCTTTCAGCCATTTGTAATTCTGTTGAGAATTCCATTTTTAGCTCTGAACCCCATTTTTTAAATGAATTGTTTAGGTTTGGAGGCTCTAGATTCTTGAATTCTCTATATATTTTAGATATCAGTCATCTGTCAGACGTAGAGTTGGTGAAGATCTTTTCCCATTATATAGGCTGTTGTTTTTGTCTCATTGATTGTGTCCTTTGCCTTATGGAAGCTTCTCAGTTTTAGGAGGTCCCACTTATTGAGATACTTAGTGCCTGTGCTTCTGGTGTTATACTTAGGAAATGTTCACCAGTGCCAATGTAATGGAAGGTATTTCCCACTTTCTTTTCTATCAAGTTTAGAGTAGCTGGATTTATGTTGAGGTCTTTGATCCACTTGAATTTGAGTTTTGTGCAGGGTGATAGCTTTGGATCTATTTGCATTCTTCTACATACGGCTTTTTCATCCTGCTGGTGGGTAACCATGGAAAAGGGCACAAGTCTGTTCCTAAGTCCCTCTAGTACAGTGGTTCCAAAAGAAAGTTCATAACCCCCTTGGGAGTTGAATGACCTTTACAAAAGTGTCATCTAAGACTATTGGAAAACTTACATATTTATATTAAAATTTATAACAGTAGCGAAATTATAGCCATGAAGTAGCAGTAAAAAGAATTTTATTGTTGGTAGTCATCACAACATGAGGAACTGTATTAAAGTGTCACAGCATTAGGAGTGGTGAGAATACTGCTTTAGGGCCTTGTTTATCAACAACCATAGGAATTATCCATTTCTGGCAGGAAGTGCTGGCTATTGTTTAGACTATCAATATCTTCTTGGTTAAGCTTTTTCCAGTGATGTAAAGTATCTCCTTTCAAAGTCATTTGATTATAAATTATATGTTTGAAATTTGTCAACAAGATGTTTCCATATGATATTTGCATTCTCCATCCATTAGAGTTAACCTTCTCAATGTCATACCTTTGTGTATAATTTTATTTACTACCTCTTTATTTTCCATGCTTAATATTTTCCTTTTCTTATTTAAATTTTCTGTGTTCTCCTACCTTTACACCTTAAGGCATTTTCTTCCCAATAGCCTTGTGTTTTGGGGCTTCTGCAGGTACTCAATTTAAACATACACAATTAAAAGTAGAACACATGACATTGTTTTCACTGGACCTAACTGACCCCAATCAGTATTATTTCTCAAGTTTTATCTTTTTACCTACAAACTTCATATTTTCTTATAGCAGAATAAACTTCCACTGATCTTTTTTAACTCACTTTCTCATTAGCCACACATTATTTTGCTGGTTTCAATTGAAAGCTATTGTGTACAGAGTAGAAATGTACATGTGTAAACAAATATTTCTGTAGAATAATATCAAATATCTTCAGTGTATGCCCAGAAGTGGAATAGCTGTGACATTTGGTATCTGTATTTTCAGGTGTTTAAAAAATCTTACCACTAACTACCCCATGGGGTAGAAGAGTTACACAATATTTATTAAACTGGATTTTAATATCCTGAATTGTCTTTATTAAATTAGTCTGTTGTTTCTATATATTCATTTGGGCATTGATCAAAATTTTATTCTTCTTCTGTTTAAGTTAATCCTGGTGTTAACTGGTGTCCTGTTTGAATTCTTTAAATAGTTTTAAATATGATTGTGATTGTTTTTTTAAATTTTCTGTGTTGATTTTTACTTAATTTTTTCTTTTTTATTATGAATAAAGTCATATTTTTTAATCCATGTACATCCTTAAGTTGTTTTTAGTAGGACAAGTACTAAATGATAGACAATTTTGAGGAAAAATAATGTCATATTACTGTGATTTTGCTAGAGTGTCATAATGATTGGGGTTAGCTGTTAATTATGTGTGGTGGAATGTTCTCTGTACGATATAAATAAAAACTGTTTGGACCCATGCAGAGCACCGTAGAAGTGGGTGGAGAATCAGAGGCAGCCAGGTAGGAAGGAGGGGTGGAGTTTACTAGTCGCCATCTGTCCCCCGAAGAAGAAGCATGTAGGAATTCAGGTGAGCCACGGGCTGCAAGCCACGTGGTGGGTAGATTC
>PVIH01029746.1:0-13160 GCA_004025045.1 Sigmodon hispidus
AAAAAAAAAAAAAAAAAAAAAAAAAAAAAAAAAAAAAAAAAAAAAAAAAAAAAAAAAAAAAAAAAAAAAAAAAAAAAAAAAAAAAAAAAAAAAAAAAAAAAAAAAAAAAAAAAAAAAAAAAAAAAAGAAAAGAAAAAGAAGAAAAAAAAAAGTGCCTTGTGAAGTCAAAGACAATCCCTGTCTCAGCAAGCTCAGGAATGACGACCACTATAGGAGTCTTTAGACCTTGCTTACAGTTTCAGTGACATGTGACATTTGGGATGCCTCCACTCACATTTCAAATCCTTCAAGTGTCTGTCAGGTCAGGTGAGGTAAAGTTCCTGGACGTCACTGGGCATTTCTACAGTGTGGACCAGAAAGCACAGTCTGCTATCAGAAGAGGTGGGCGGGGCGGGGTAGGAGGAGCCACACCATTAATCTGATGTGATTTGTATGAGGGCTTAGGTTAAGCAGCCTCACTCTCCTAATTTCTTCAGTTTCCTGCTGTATTCGCATGTCTTAGAGACACCCTCCCGCCCCCAGCAGCAGTCAACATTACCACTGCATCTAGGAAAACAAAGGTATACACAAGCCATCCTGTTGGGTACTACAGGGTATAGTGAAAAAAAGGCCCAGAAACTGCAGTGTGAATCCTGCTTTGTCACTGTGACTTTGGCCAAATTGCTTACCCTGTCCAAGCCTCAATTTCCTCATCCATAAAATGGATATAACTGTTTGTATGCATGTAGACAGATGTGTGTAGTGAGGCTGACAGCAGCCTATGGGGCTTGGCTGACGGCCCTACAAGCACTCCACCTCCAAGTATGGGAGCATTGCTGTAAATGCTAGAGAGGCCTTTCATAATGTTACTGTATTTTCTGTGACCAGCCTCATCACATAGATGATCACAATAGACATTTTTTCATTTGTTCATCAGTAACCCACCAGGCCAAAAGTTCCAAGAGGGCAGGAAAGCCTCTTTTGCTTAAGGCTGTGTTTCTAAAATCTAGAACACAATAGCTATTTGATAAATATTTTTTCTCTTTCTTCTTCTTCCTCGTCTTCTTTTTAAAAAATAACATTGATTACATTTATGTGTTAGTTAAATTTCCATAACTGTGATAAAACACTAGGGCCAGAGGCAACTGGGGATGAAATGGTTTATTTCATCTTACATCACTCGGATTACATATCATCATCAATGAGAGAAGATATGACAGGAACTCAAGGCAGGAACCTGGTGTAAGGATTTCCAAAGCTTGCAATCACCTGGAATGTAACAGTGTTAATCATGCCCCTGGGTGTGGCGTTGCAAACATTGGCCCACCCACCCTTTTAAAGAAAGGGCTCACAGGAGTCCTCCCACCTCTTCTTCTCTCTCTGCTCCCTTCTGCCCCATCTCTGCTCCCTGCTGTAATAAACTCTTATGTGGTACTACTCCCGGTGTTGAGATTCCATTCACGCGACACGTGCAAAAAATTAACATTGGTGCCATGCTCAGCGGGCCCCCCCCCCAGCCCTAAGCGTGCATAGGTGCTGAGGACCCCTGTCCGACCGTCCACTGGAGACCATCTTCAATCTGCCTGGTCGCAGATCGTACTCGCACAACATTGGCATTGATTGGTGAGTTTCCCCCTCGGTCAGCGTAAACGTGAACTAGTTTCATGGAGGGTCAGCTTCCCAATCCTCATTTGGTCGTGATTTGTTCCTTTTCGTTGACAAACACTCCTGGCTTTTTTTCCCTGCACTACAGTTTCGTCCAGGGACTTGCCCCTGTTGGAATTACACTGGCACCTTTCGTGGGCGTTTTTTTTTTTTTTTTTTTTTTTTTTTTTTTTTTTTTTTTTTTTTTTTTTTTTTTTTTTTTTTTTTTTTTTTTTTTTTTTTTTTTTTTTTTTTTTTTTTTTTTTTTTTTTTTTTTTGCTGGCCACAAACAGGTTGTGGGCACATGATTTTGGGGACTGACGAGTCCACTTTATCTCGCTGTGTGTGTGTAATGTCCTGGCACTCTCTCTTCTGCCTGACGGGGTTTTAGAGATTTATGCGTGGTTGAGTTGGGGCACTGTCTGAGCGGCTTACACGTGTCTGCTGATGAGCTAATCTGCTGTGGGCCCGCTTCCTTGTGGACTCAGTTTGCAGGCGTGGCGACTCTCGCTTGCTGGTTCCATATTCCCCTTAAGTTTCAGCATGGGAAATAAGGCAGCAAAATCCATACCTCCATCTTCACCCTTAGGGTACATGTTAGAGACACTGAGACCTCTTAGCCTTATGCCCTATCTAGATACTACCAAGCTGATCCGTTATTGTACAAAGAAATGGCCTGGATATCCCCTAGACAATAATCTAAAGTGGCCACCTAATGGCACCCTGGATCCCGATATTTTATGGGAATTATCTAATTATTGCCAGTGAACTGGTAGATTGAAAGAGTTCCCCTATATACAAGCTTTCTCTTACTTAAGTTCTAAGCCTTCCCACCTAAGTTCTTGTTCTCCTGCTCACCTGCTGTTAGCCACTTCCTCAGACCCTGATGATTCTCATCTTCCACTGGATCCTGCAAATGACCCTCCACCCTTTTGACCTCAACGCACTCCTACTGCCCCTTCTTCCCGCCTATCACTGGCTCTCGAGCCTCTAAGGATGCTGATCCAATTCTACCTCTTCGGGAAGTTGCAGACGTGGATGGGATAGTTAAAGTATATACTCTCTTCCCTTTGCCTGAACTCTCCCAGGTTACAAAGAAGTTAGGCTCTTACAGTTCGAATTCTACTGCCTTTATAAAAGAATTTCAGTATTTAACCCAATCTTATAACCTCACCTTTCACAATGTATATACAATTTTAACCAATAATCTTCTACCTGAGGAGCGCAGGCGAGTTTGGGAGCAGGCCAGGGTACATGCAGATGAGGTTCATCAAACAAATTTAGTACACCCCCCAGGAGCTGAGGCGGTTCCAGGTGCAGATCCACATTGGAATTATAATATAGAAAGGAGAATTGTAACCAGGGATAATTTTGTGACCTGCTTGCTGGCAGGTTTGCGTAGGGCTGCCCCAAAGCCAGTCAATTTTGAGAAACTGCAGGAGGTGATTCAAGATAAACAGGAAAATCTGTCCCAGTTTCTAGAGCGCCTTACAAATGCACTCTTGCAGTTCACAAATTTAGATCCAGAGAGCACCGAGGGCAGACAGCTTCTTATGACCCATTTCTTTAATTAAAGCTGCCTGAACATAAAGGCCGAGCTTAGATCTCTTGAGAGGGGCCCATTAACTCCACAAGCAGACATTTTGGCGCTTGTATTCAAGGTGTGCCACCAGAGAGATGAGAGAATTTGGCAGGAGAAATACCTCCTGCTGGCAGAGGCTATCAGGCCAGCCCCTCCACCACCACCTCCCAGGGTGAGCAGACAAAAGCACTTGGAAAAGCACTCTGGTGCTTGTTTCCACTGTGGCCGGTAGGCCATTACTGTCGCTCATGCCCAGATCCATGGAGGCCATCCAGGCTCTGTCCTAAGTGTTATAGACACCACTGACCAGGCAGCTGCTGCCCTACATCTGTGACCTTATCAGACACTGCCACTTAATTGCATTTTTAGAGGAATTCCTATTACTCAGTCATTTTTAGTTATGCCAAGTTGTCCAACAGTTGATGGGGAGAGATTTCTTAGCAAAAGTGGGAGCTTTCATTTCATTTAGTGATCACATTCGCCTAAACCCAGCATCACTAGCTGCTCCAACTGTTCTCTGTTTCTTTTACTATCCAATCAGCCTGTAAGTTCTACCTTCCTGACAATCTCTTTCCTCCCATCCTCCATCACCTGGGATTGCTTTTGTGGGATTTTGCAGATGACTCTCTCCCCAAACCATACTCTGATTCATCCTGCCCACCTCGAGTTAACATTGGAGATCAAGTTTCACTTTCCTCTCCAAGCCACCAACCTTATCCCCTCACTCCAAAGTGGACGGGACCATATAGAGTAATTCTGACAACTCCTACAGCCGCCAAATCCACACAGGATTCATTTGTCTAATCTTAAACCTTTTATCCCCCCCTCCACAAAATAGCCAGACAAGAGACCCAAAAAATCTTAAAAACCAGCACCAAGCTTGCTTTGCAGCCATGAGAGCAGAAGCCAAGATGATAAACGAAGGGCCCCAGGCAGTCTGCTTGTAAACCCAGATAAACAAAGGGTCATTCAACTCTGCAGTTGAAGCAGCCACTCCTTGAGGATGCATTGCAGGTAAAACAAAGACCATTCCCCATCCCCCCTGCAGGAGTCCAGGTAGGCAAAATACAGGATACTTTAATCCTTTCTCTTTACCAGACCTAGCAAGGATCCGCAGACCTTAACATGCAGGCCGCAGACAATAGAATCCCTTAGCAGAAGAAAGGAAACATTCACAAGTTTCTTTCTCCCTCCTTTCCTCTTAGCCTGTCACTACCAAAGCTCTATCACTGCAGACAATAGAATCCCTTAGCAAAAGAAAAGAACCATTCACACACCCAGCTAACTCAAGGTTTACTTCCAAATTCCTTTCCTCTTAGTCACTCCCAAAGCTCTATCACTAACCCATATTTTTTTCTAGCTCCAGGAAACAAAATTCACTGCCCTGTGATCCAAATCCTTCAATTCTACCAGCAAGATGAGCTAAAGACCTCTTCGTCCTTGTGTTAGCAGGAAGTAACAAAGACTACCACGATGACCATGCTCACTATAAGACTTCTCCCTTGCCATAAACCCAGCTATATATATATATATATATATAGTGCCAGTCCAAGGTGTTTCAGATCCCAAGCTGTTTAGTGGTTGTGGTTTGTAGCTTGGACATGCTTTGCTTTTTGCTTTTTTTGTTTAGAGTCCACTAATGAGTGAGTACATCCCTGCTTATTTTTCTGGGTTTGTGATACCTTGCTCAGGAGGATATTCTCCAAATCCATCTATTTTCCTGAAAATTTTAGGATTTCATTTTTTTCTTACTGCTGAGTAGTATTCCATTGTATAGATGTACCACAGTTTGTTAATCCATTCTTCAGTTGAGGGGCATCTAGGTTGTTTCCAGGTTCTTGCTATTACGAATAATGCTGCTATGAACATAGTTGTGCTAATGCCTTTGGAGTGTGAATGTTCCTCTTTAGGAAGTGGTATTGCTATTTCCTTGGAAAGATTGATTTCCAGGTTTCTAAGAAACTGCCATACTGCATTCCAGAGTGGCTGAACAAGTTTAGATTTCCACCAACAATGGAGGAGTGTTCCCCTTGCTCTGAAACCTCTCCAGCATAGGCTGTCCTCTGTGTCTTTTATCTTAGCCAGTCTAACAGGTATCAGGTGGTATCTCAAAGTTGTTTTGATTTGCATTTCTCTGATGACTAAAGATGATGAGCACTTTTTCAAGTGCCTTTCAGCCATTTGTAATTCTTCTGCTGAGAATTCCCTTTTTAGTTCAGAATCCCTTTTTTGATTGGGTTATTCAAGGGTTTGGGCTCTAGTTTCTTGAGCTCATTATATATTTTAGAGATCAGTCCTGTATCACATGTAGGGTTGGTGAAAATTGTCCTTGGCTTTATAGAAGCTTCTCATTTTCAGGAGGTCCCACTTATTGATTGTTGTTCTTAGTGTCTATGTCACTGGTGTTATATTTAGGAAGTGGTCACCTGGGCCAATATGTTGGAGGATATTTCCCACTTTCTTTCTATCAAGTTCAGAGTGGCTGGTTTTATGTTGAGGTCTTTGATCCACTTGGATTTGAGTTTTATGCAGGGTGACAGGCTTGGATCAATTTGCATTTTTCTACACACTACCAACCAGCTATGCCAACACCATTTGTTAAATATACTATCTTTTTTTCCATTGAATATTTTGGGCCTCTTTGTCGAAGATCAGGTATTCATAGGTTTTTGAGTTAATGTCCAGATCCTCAACTCAATTCCATTGACCCATAAGTCTGTTTTTATGCCAGTACCAGGCTGTTTTTATTATTGTAGTTCTGTAGTATAACTTGAAGTTGGGGATGGTGATGCCTCCTGAGGTTCTTTTGGTGAGCAAAATTGTTTTGGCAATCCTGGCTTTCCTGTTATTCCAAATGAAATTGAGTATTGTTCTTTCAAGGTCCAAAAAATATTGTGTTGAGATTTTGATGGGCAGTGCATTGAACCTGTAGATTGCTCGTTGAATCGTAATATTGCCATTTTTACTATGTTGATCCTACCTATCCAGGAACATGGGAGAGCTTTCCATTTTCTGGTATTCTCTTCAATTTCTTTTTTCAGTGATTTAAAATTTTTGTCAAATAGGTCTGTTACTTCTTTGGTTACAGTTACCCCAAGATATTTAACACTATTTGCAGCTATTATAAAGGGTGATGTTTCCCTTATTTCTTTTTCAGCCCTTTTATCTTTAGTGTATAGGAGGTCTACTGATTTCTTTGAGTTAATCTTGTATCCTGATACATTGCTGAAGGTGTTTATCAGTTGTAAAAGTTCCCTGGTAGAATTTTGTGGGTCACTTATGTATATAATCATATTATCTGCAAATAGAGATAGTTTCACTTCTTCTTTTCCCAATTTATATCCCCTTAATCTCCTTTCATTCTCTTATTGCTTTAGCTAAAACTTTGAGAACCGTATTGAATATATAAGGGGAGAGAGGACATTCTTATCTAGTTCCTGATTTTTGTGGGATTGCTTTGAGTTTTTCTCCATTAAGTTTGATGTTGGCTGTTGGCTTCCTGTAAATTGCCTTTATTGGATTGAGATATTTTCCCTGTATTCCTGATCTCTCCAGGGCTTTTATCATAAGGGAGTGTTGGACTTTGTCAAAAGCTTTTTCAGCATCTAAGGATATGATCATATGTTTTTTTTTTTTTTTCCTTCAGTTTGTTTATGTGATGGATGGCGTTTACGGTGTTTTGTATGTTGAACCAGCCCTGCATTTCTGGGATGAAGCCTACTTGGTGATTGTGGATGATATTTTTTATACATTGTTGTATACAGTTTGGCAAAATTTTGTTGAGAATTTTAGTGTCAATATTCATGAAGGTAATTGGTCTGTAATTCTCCTTTGTTGTGTCTTTGAGTGGCTTGTGTATTAGAGTAATTGTGGCCTCATAGAAGGAAATTGACAGTATTCCTTCAGTTTCTACTGTGTGAAATAGCTTGAGGAATAATGGTAGTAATTCTTCTTTGACTGTCTGGTAGAGTTCTGCACTGAAACCATCTGAACCAGGGCTTTTTTTTTTTTACTTGGAAGGCTTTTAATGACAGCTTCAATTTCCTTTAGGGTTATAGGTCTGTTTAGGTTATTAATCTGGTCTTCATTTAATTTTGGTAAATGGTACCTGTCTAAAAGGCTGTTCATTTCTTCTAGGTTTTCCATTTTTGTGGATATAGATTTTTAAAGTATGATCTGATAATTCTCTGGATTTCCTGGGGGTCTGTTGTTCTGTCCCCCTTTTCATTTCTGATTTTGTTAATTTGGATACTCTCTCTCTCTGCTTTTTGATTAGTTTGGATAAGAGCTTATCTATCTTGTTGACTTCCTCAAACAACCAACTTTTTGATTCATTGATTCTTTGTATTATTCCTTTTTGTTTCAATTGTATTGATTTCAGCTCTAAGTTTGATTATTTCCTGCCGTCTACTCCTTCTAGGTGAGTTTGCTTCTAATTGTTCTAAGGCTTTCAGCTGTGCTGTTAGGTCTCTAGTGTGGGATTTCTCTAGGCTTTTCATATAGGTTCTAGTGCTATGAATTTTCCTCTTAAGACTGCTTTCATTGTGTCCCACAAGTTTGGGTATGCTGTGAATTCATTTTCATTAAATTCTTTTTTTTCTTTTCTTTTTTCTTTTCTTTTCTTTTTTTTTAAAGAACCTTTATTTATTTATTTATTTGTCTTGGTGTTTTGCCTGGAACTGGAACTACAGACAGTTGTTAGCTGCCATGTGGGTGCTGGGAATCGAACCCGGGTCCTCTGGAAGAGCAGACGGTGCTCTTAACCACTGAGCCATCTCTCCAGCCCTTTCATTAAATTCTAAGAAGACTTTGATTTCTTTCTTAATTTCTTCCTTGACCCAGAGGTGGTTCAACTGAGTGATGTTTAGTTTCCATGAGTTGGTAGGCTTTCTTTGATTTTTGATGTTGTTGAACTTTAACTATAGGCCCTGGTGGTCTGATATGATACAAGGGATTATTTCCATTTTTTTTTGGTATCTATTCATATTTGCTTTATGACCAATTATGTGGTCAATTTTAGAGAAAGTTCCATGAGGAGCTGAGAAATATGTATATTCCTTTGCATTTGGGTGGAAGCTTCTGTAAATATCTATTAAATCCATTTGCATCATAACCTCTGTTAGACTCTTTATTTCTCTGTTGAGTCTCTGTCTAGTTGACCTTTCCAGGGGTGAAAGTGGGGTATTGAAGCCTCCCACTATTCGGGTGTGAGAACTGATGTGGGATTTGAGCTTTAGCACTGTTTCTTTTACATAGGTTGATGCCCTTATATTAGGGGCTTAAATTTTCAGGATTGAGATCTCCTCTTGACCAAATATTCCTGAGAGGAATGAATAATGTCTATCTTGGTCCCTTTTAATTGCTTTTAGCTTAAAGTCTACTTTGTTAGATATTAGGATGGCAACCCCAGCTTGTTTCTTAGGACCATTTGATTGGAAAAATCTTTTTCCAACCCTTTACTCTAAGCCTGTGTTTGTCTTTGTGGTTGAGCTGTGTTTCTTGTATGCAGCAGAAGGATGGCTTCTGTTTTTGTATTCATCTTGTTAGTGTGTGTCTTTTTATAGTTGAGTCCATTGATATTAAGGAATATTAGTGACCACTGATTGATGTTTTCTGCTATTTTTGGTGGTAGCTTGTATGTATTTCCTCTCTCTGGGCTTTTCTTCTGTGGGATTATTGAATATTTGTGATTTCATGGGTGTATCTGGGAACCTTAGGTTGGAATTTTCCCTCTACTGCTTACCGGATTGGTAGATAGGTATTATTTCAGTCTGACTTTGTCGTGAACTATCTTGTTTACTCCATCTATCGTGATTGATAATTTTGCTGGGTATTGTAGTCTAGGTTGGCAACCATGCTCTTTTAGTGTCTATATAACTTCTGACCCAGCCTTTCTTACTTTCATTGTTTTCATTTAATAGTCAGGTGTTATTCTGATGGGTCTGCCTTTATAAGTAAGTTGGTCCTTTTCTTTTACAGCTCTTAAAATTTTTTCTGTGTTCTATATGTTTTGTGGCTTGATTATTATGTGATGAGTGTACTTTTTTGGGGGGTCATATCTATTTGATCTTCTCTAAGCTTCTTGTATCTTTATAGGCATTTCCTTCTTTAAGTTAGGAAAGTTTTCTTCTATGATTTTATTGAAAACATTATCTGTGCCTCTGAGCTGTTATTCTTCTCCTTCTTCTATTCCTATTATTCTCAGGTTAGGTCTTTTCATGGTGCCCCAGATTTCCTGAACATTTTGTGTTATGGCCTTTTTGTTTTTAGTATTTTCTTTGACGGATGTATCTATTTCTGCTCTTGAGTATTCCATTCCAGAGATTCTGTCTTCCATCTCTTGAATTCTGTTGGTTATGCTTGTATCTGTAGTTCCAGCTCTTTTCTTCAGATTTTCTATTTCCATCTTTGCCTCATTTTGTGCCTTTTTTTGCTTCCTTTTCAGTTTTTAGTTCCTGGAATGTTTCTTTCATTTTCTGTTTTCCTTTTCTTGGTTATCTTTCAAGGATTTGTTAATCTCTTCCAATTTTTTTGTTTGTATTTTCTTCTATTTCTTTTCTTTTTTTAAAAAATTTATTTAGCTTTATGTGCATTGGTATAAAGGTGTCAGATCTCTGGAATGGGAGTTACAGACAGTTGTCAGCTGCTATGTGGGTGCTGGGAATTGAACCTGGGTCCTCCTTTAAAGAAATTTTTCATATCTTCTTTGAAGGCTTCAATAATCTTCATGAAAGTGTTTTTGCTGTTGTTTCTTTCTGTTTCCTCTTGTTAAAGTTGGTGCCCCAAAACAGAGAGCTTCACTCCGATATTGGGTAGCAAAAGGAAGCTTTAATGAACACGAGCCTGTGGGTCACCAGCAAAAAAGGGAAGCTAGCGACCCTGAGCCCAAGGCTTACAGAGCTTTTAAGGGAAGTTCTACGGGGGTGGGGGGGTGGGGGGGTAAACGAGTTCCCTGTCGAGCGAGCTGAATTCCTGGTGTGGGGCATGAGAGCAAAGCACAGCATTCTTCCAGTAAGCTTACAATTAGTTTACAATTTAACAGCATAGATGGTGAGTTTCCTTTTTACAATGGCCCTTCTTAAAATGAGTTTACAATTTAACAGAACAGATGGTGGATTTCTTTCTACAATGGCCCTTCACTCTTCATTGCTCTGTTCAGGTCTTGTAGCTGTAGAACCACCAGTTTCTTCTGGTATTGCCTTGTTGTTCTTTATATTATTATATGTATTTTTGCACTGGCGTTTGCCCATGGCCTCAGTGGTTCATGATTATGCAGCTCCTAGTCAGTTTTGGCAAGAGGGCTTGTGTGTCTCCTGTCTCCTCTGAGAAAGGGGTCTGCTCCATTTCTGACTCTGCTCTGGACAGGGTTCTGAATTTCAAATCCGCAGTCCTTCTCTGATGTTGCAGTTCACCCTGGAGGCGGGCCCCAGCCGTGCAAGGTCTGTTCTTTTAGTTGTGGCTGCAGGAGCCCCTCACAGCCAAACCCTAGTCATGTCTGCTAGGGAGAGTCTGAGATCAGACTCTAAGGATTGACCCTGACTTTCTGGATGGGTGGTCCAGGCTCTGGAATCTGCTCACCTCTGGACAGGGTCTGTTTTCTTATGTAAATCAGGAGATTCTGCCCAGGGGTGGCACCACCCACAGTGGATTGGGCCCTTCTACACCATGCTTAACCAAGAAAAAGCCCCACAGGCTTGCCTACAGGCCAATTTTATGGAGATATTTTCTCAACTGAGTTTCTCTGCATGCAGATGATTCTAGCTTTGACAAGATGACAAGACAAACAAAACACCCACCAACAAAAGCCAAAAAAAAACGACAACAACAAAACTAACAATTTACTTATGTATTGGGGGGGGGTCAGGGCGGAGCCTGTATGTTGAGGCCAGAGAACAACTTGAGGAAATCATTTTTCTCCCTTTCATGTGAATCTCAGGGACTGTGATAAACCAGCCTGCCTTCATCTTTGGCCGAAAGCCACCTTATCATAAAGACTAAGTTCATTCCTGTTCTGATTAAACATCTGTTTCACAAGGATTGGGCTATGCCCTCCCCATAACCTCAACTACAAATGGTCTGTTACAGGCAATGGTAACCGTGTCTTGATATCAAAAAGTTAATATGGCCACCTTGTTATGCCCACCTTGCAACTGTGTCTGTGTCACAGCAGTCTGTGTAGCACTAACTTGTTATGCTTATGTTCTGTTGCTCGTGTGAAGGCCTAAATTTACCTCAGGGAAAGACCATTTTTCTAGAACATCTAGTGCCTGAGGGTAGGGCCCAGGTCTAAGGAGAATCTAGGAAAAATCTCAGGAACAAACTTGACAGCTAATAGATTTAAAACTCAAGATCACACCAAAAGTTTAATCAAGAGTTTCCAAGAATTATTCTACCTTATATTCCTTTACCTGAAATGCTACCTCAGTTACGTATTTTTTTCTTTAAAAACCTTCTCACCCCTGAGCTCAAGGCCAAATTCCCTTCAGTGCATTGGGACATAGAGTTTCTGCCTGGGTTCGAACCTGTTCAAAAGAATAAAATGACTCTTGTGTGTTTGCATCAGAATTCAGCTCCCTGGTGGTCTTTGGGAGTCTCTTGACACCAGTACTACAGCTGTAGCCCTGCCTATTTGCCTGCAAAATCCTGTATTTAAAAAACCCTACTCCTGAGATATAAAAACCCTTATTGTTCCTATGTTCGCTGCTGATCTCCTGAACCCAGCCTTATGTATAGACAGATTGTATAAATGAATAAAAAGCCTACTTTCATTAATTAATTGCTTGTTTTATTTAGTTTGGGCATGGTTTGAGCCAGTGATCTTTCTCCTTGCATTTGTGGGGTTAACAATTGAATGCTAACTCTTAGGCTGACCATCTCACTGGTGCTGATAAATATTTTTGAGGAAGTGGATGCAGAAATGAATAAAATGGGATGGACCAAGATGGAACAAAGGGAATGTAAAAAGGGTCATGTTTCGAGCATCTTGTGTGTGTCTTCGGTTGATGTGAGCTCCAGTACTGTGTCTCCCTCTCTCCTGCATGCTTGAAGTTCCCGCCTTTTATTGTTGCTTGGTGCCAGCCCTCAGCAGCTTCCATTTGAGCAGTCCAGACTTCACTCAGCAGAAACACAGGGCAGCGAAGAAAAGAAAGGGCAGCTTGGCAGTGGGTGACAATAGTTATCTCCTGGCTGGGCCCTCTGCTTTGGAATCAGAGTTCTGGGAACTAAACTGGTAGACAGAGTGATTTCCTTCCCACTTCCTTACAGGTGTCAATGCATGCGGCACACATTAGTTCCTCCAGGAGTGTTGGTTCTAGAAATTAGATCAAGACCAGCCATCTACATGGTTTTCTTTCTAACCCTGCAGAGTGAGTATTGTGCTTCCTTCTGGCTGATAGCAGTTCCTTGTCAATACTGAGAGCCCCCTAAAGGCTGGGTCAGCTGAGCTTACTGGAGCCCAGGAAATGCAGACAGAATGAGTGGTCAGTATCGCAATCTTGCAGGCTGTCCTGAAATCAGGTTAAGCTAACAACCGAGTGCCTGCCAAGCCTGCCTCACATTTTTTTCCCTCCTACTTTTTGTAATTGAAACCCCCATTCGGGGCATAGGAAGGGCAGGTACACAGCTCTGAAGTTTCCCTGCAACTCCTTCACATGCCTGGTAATGGTGTGTGTGTGTGTGTGTGTGTGTGTGTGTGTGTGTGTGTAAAATGGTGTGTTTGTATAATGGTGTATTGTGTGTTTTCTCAGAAGTGTGCTCCATGTCACGAGCAGAATCCCGGGCATTTCCCCAGTGGTCAGCTGGAGACGAATCGGACAGAAAGCCCAGACACTCAATGGCGGTTCAATAACCTTTTACTGATGCTTATTCAGAATACACAATCCACATCAAACACATTAATCACACATTAATATGATCACACATTAATATAATCATACATTAATATAATCATACGACC
>PVIH01029747.1:0-13162 GCA_004025045.1 Sigmodon hispidus
GAAGATCTTAAGGTGGTACTTAGCTATGGATCTTTGCTTCTGCCTCTATTCATTGCTGGATAAAGGTTCTATACTGACACTGAGGGTGGTCAGTCATTCATTTGATTATAGGTGAAGTCCTGTTTAGGCGCACCCTCCACTGTTGGTTGGAGTCCTAGACAGGGACATCCTATGGATTCTTGAAGGGTTTTCTAATGCCTGACCCCTTCTCAATGCCATAGTGGCTCCCTCTATCAAGATATTCATCTCTTTTTTTTCTCCCTTTTTGTTGCTCCTCTCACTCAAATATCTTCTCTCATGATTTGTTCCAACCTCTTCTTTGTTACTATATACTATGATCCCAATTATCACAGGAGATCTTGTCTATTTCCCCTTCCTAGGGAGATCTGAAATGTCTCTCTTAAGGTCCTTCTGATCTCAAGCTGTTCAGGAGTTGTGGTTTGCAGCCTGGATATTATTTGCATTTTGGCTAAAATCCACTAATGAGTGAGTGCATCCCCTGCTTATTTTTCTGGCTTTGTGACACCTTATTCAGGAGGATATTCTCCAAATCCATCCATTTGCCTGCAAATTTTAGGATATCATTTTTTTCTTACTGCCAAGTAGTACTCCATTGTGTAGATGTACCACAGTGTGTTAATCCATTCTTCAGTTGAGGGGCATCTAGCTTGTTTCCAGGTTCTTGCTGTTATGAATAATGCTGCTATGAACATAGTTGAGCTAATACCTTTGGAGTGTGACTGTGCATCTTTAGGGTATACACTCAGAAGTGGTATTGCTGGGTCCTTGGGAAGATTGATTCTCAATTTTCTGAGAAACCGCCATATTGCATTGTAGCAAGAACCTGGCTAGGCTCACACCAAAAAATATAAGAGTATTGTTCTTTCAAAGTCAGTAAAAATTGCATTGGCATTTTGATGGAGATTGCACTGAATCAATAGATTGCTTTTGGTAAGAATGCCTTCTTTACTATGTTGATTCTACCTATCCAGGAGCATGTTAGGTCTTTCCATTTCTGATATCTTCTTCAATTTATTTCTTCAATGACAAAGTTTTTGTCAAACAGGTCTGCCACTTTTTTGGTTAGAGTTATCAAAAGATATTTAATACTATTTGCAGCTATTATGAAGGATGATTATTCCTTGATTTCTCTTTTAGCCCTTTTGTCATTTGTGTATAGGAGGGATACTGCTACTACATTGCTGAAGCTGTTTTTTAGCTATAAGATTTCCATGATAGAATTTTGGGGGTTCCTTATGTACAATATTATATCATCTGCAAATAGAGATAGTTTTACTTCATTCTTTCTGATTTGTATCCCATAAATTTTCTTTTCTTCTGTTAGTTATTTGGCTAAAACTTTAGGAACAATATTGAATACATAAGGGGAGAAAGGTTAGCTTTGTCTTGTTCCCAATTTTATGAGAATTGCTTTGATTTTTCTCTTTATTTACTTTGGTGTTGACTGCCAGTTTGCTGTATATTGCCTTTATTATAATGAGAAATTTTGTCTTTATTCCTGATAGCTCCAAAACTTTTTTGATAAAGAAGTGTTTGATTTTGTCAAAGACTTTTTTTTTTTAGCATCTAAGGAAATGATCATGTGTTTTTTGAATTTTTTTTCGTTCAGGTAGTTTATATTTATATGATAGGTGACATTCACAGTGTTTTGTTTTGTATTTTGAATCATCCTTGCATCTCTGAGATGATGCCTACTTGATCAGGGTGGATAATTAAGGGATATCAACAACTATTGATTGTTTTTTTGGTGGTAATATGTGTGTTTTTCTTCTGTGAGATTATTGATTGCTTGTGAATTTATGTGTGTATCTGTTTTTCTTAGTTTGGAATTTTCCCTCTAGTTCTTTCTGTAGGACTGAATTTGTGGATACATATTGTTTAAATCTGGTTTTGTCATAAAGTATCTTGTTTACTCCATCTAGGGTGATTGATAGTTTTATTGAGTATAGTAGACTGGTTTGGCAGCTGTGCTCTTTTAGTGTATTTATAACTTCTGACCAAGACCTATTTGCTTTCATTGTTAACCTGATGGGATTGCTTTTATAGGTAATTTGGCCTTTTTGTTTGTAGATTATGTTATTTTTTATTTGTTCTGCATGTTCAGTGGCTTAATTTTTATGTAGGTAATCATACTTCTCATGGGGATCTAGTCTATTTGGTGTTCTGTAAGCTACTTGTATCTTTACAGGCATTTTCTTCTTCATATCGGTAAAGTTTTACTCTATGCTTTTGTTGAATAAATTTTCTATGCCTTTGAGCTGATCTTCTTCTTCTTCTTCTTCTTCTTCTTCTTCTTCTTCTTCTTCTTCTTCTTCTTCTTCTTCTTCTTCAATTCCAATTATTCTCAGGTTTGGTCTTTTTATGTTATCTAATTTCCCAGATGTTTTGTGTATTTTGGTTGTAGTACTTTCTTACATTGTTGTTTCTATTTCTTCTATTAAATTTTCCATTCCAGAGATTCTCTCTTCCATCTGTTGGATTCTGTTGGTTATTCTTGTGTCCATAGTTTTGGTTTGTTTCTTCTGAATTTCTTTTTTTATTTCCCTTTGTGTACACTTCTGAAAAGTGTATTTTGTTTTCTTTTACTTTTAATTTTTTATTTAACAAAAAAACAGTAACATAAATTTAAAATGAGGAAAAGTTAACAATAACTATAAAGAGGATAATAATCATAAACATAACTTATAAAGGGTGATAATGCAAATAAGATTGCTACACATATATTTACTTTGTGTTCAGCTTTCCCTCTGAATTTTTTTTCCATCCCTGTATACTTATTCAAGGTCCCTTCCCCCTCAAACCACATCAGGTCATTTTTCTTCTCCGCAACTCCCCATCCCCTCCCTGGGCAGGGGGCAGACAGTCCTATGGTCCCACTGACCCAATAATGTTTGGATCAGTCTTCACTCCTGGCCAAATCCAGTTTTGTCCATCCTACCTCAAGAATAAGTCAGGTGTTCCTATAGTTGGAGTGGGGTCTGAAGGGTCAGTCTAGGGTGTCTCTGATTCCAAGCTGTTCAGTGGTTGTTGTTTTCAGCTTGGGCATGCTTGGCTTTTTTTGTTTGTTTGTTTGTTTGTTTAGAGACCACTAATGAGTCAATACATCCCCTGCTTATCTTTCTGAGATTGTGATACCTCGCTCAGGAGGATTTTCTCCAAATCCATCCATTTGCCGGCGAATTTTAGGTTATCGTTTTTTTTCTTAATGCTGAGTAGTATTGCATTGTGTAGATGTACCACAGTGTGTTAATCCATTCGTCACTTGAGGGGCATCTAGCTTGTTTCCAGGTTCTTGCTGTTATGAATAATGCTGCTATGAATATAGTTGAGCTAATACCTTTGGAGTGTGAATGTGCCTCTTTAGGGTATATACCCAGAAGTGGTGTTGCTGGGTCCTTGGAGAGATTGATTCTCAATTTTCTGAGAAACCGCCATATTGCACTCCAAAGTGGCTGAACAAGCTTACACTCCCACCAACAATGGAAGAGTGTTCCCCTTGTTCCACATCCTCTCCAATGTAGGTTGTCATCTGTGTCTTTTGTCTTACCCAATCTAACAGATGTTAGATGGTATCTCAAAGTTGTTTTGATTTGCGTTTCTCTGATGGCTAAAGATGAAGAGCACTTTTTCAGGTGCCTTTCAGCCATTCGTAGTTCCTCTGTTGAGAATTCCCTTTTTAGATCTGTACCCCATTTTTGATAGTGTTATTTAAGGTTTTGGGCTCTAAATCCTTGAGCTCTTTATATACCTTAGAGATCAGTCCTCTATCACTTGTAGGGTGTGTGAAAATCTTTTCTCATTCTGTAGGCTGGCATTTTGTCTTATTGACAGTGTCCTTGGCTTTCCAGAAGCTTCCCAGCTTCAGGAGATCCCACTTATTGATTGTTGGTCTTAATGTCTGTGCGACTGGTGTTATATTTAGGAAGTGGTCACCTGTGCCAATTTGTAGAAGTGTATTTCCCACTTTCTTTTCTATCAAGTTCAAAGTGGTTGGGGTTAAGTTGAGGTCTTTGATCCACTTGGATTTCAGTTTTGTGCAGGGTGACAGGCTCGGATCTATTTGCATTTTTCTACACACTTCCATCCAGCTATGCCAACACCATTTGTTAAATATACTATCTTTTTTCCATTGAATATTTTGGGCCTCTTTGTCAAAGATCAGGTGTTCATAGGTTTTTGGGTTAATATCTGGATCCTCAATTCTATTCCATTGGTCCACAAGTCTGTTTTTATTCCAGTACCAGGCTGTTTTTATTACTGTAGCTCTATAGTATAGCTTGAAGTCAGGGATGGTGATACCTCCTGATGTTCTCTTGTTGAGTAAAATTGTTTTGGCAATCTTGGCTTTCCTGTTACTCCAAATGAAATTGAGTATTGTTCTTTCAAGGTCCAAGATATATTGTGTTGTGATTTTGATGGGCAGTGCATTGAATCTGTAGATTGCCTTTGGTAGAATTGTCATTTTTACTATATTGATCCTACTGATCCAGGAACATGGGAGAGCTTTCCATTTTCTGATATCCTCTTCAATTTCTTTCTTCAATGATTTAAAATTTTTGTCAAATAGGTCTGTTACTTCTTTGGTTATAGTTACTCCAAGGTATTTAATACAATTTGCAGCTAATATGAAGGGTAATCTTTCCCTTATTTCTTTTTCAGCTCTTCTATCTTTAGTGTATAAAAGGGCTACTGATTTCTTTGAGTTAATCTTGTATCCTGCTACATTGCTCAAGGTGTTTACCAGCTGTAGCAGTTCCTTGGAAGAATTTTGTGGGTCACTTATGTATACAATCATATCATCTGCAAACAGAGATAGCTTCGCTTCTTCTTTTTCAATTTGTATGCCCTTGATCTCTTTTCGTTTCCTTATTGCTTTAGCTAAAACTTCAAGAACGATATTGAATAGATAAGGGGAGAGAGGACATCCTTGTCTAGTTCTTGACTTTAGTGGGATTGCTTTGAGTTTTTCTCCATTAAGTTTGATACTGGCTGTCGGCTTCTTGTAAATCGCCTTAATTATATTTAGGTATTCGCCCTATATTCCTGATCTCTCTAGG
The DNA here is from genome assembly GCA_004025045.1 of Sigmodon hispidus. Lineage (NCBI taxonomy): Eukaryota > Metazoa > Chordata > Mammalia > Rodentia > Cricetidae > Sigmodon > Sigmodon hispidus. The sequence continues at coordinate 5,079 of PVIH01029747.1, forward strand.
TCTTTAATCATAAAGGAGTGTTGGATTTTGTCAAAGGCTTTCTCTGCATCTAAGGATATGATCATGTGGTTTTGTTCCTTTAGTTTGTTTATATGATTGATAACATTTACAGTTTTTCGTATGTTAAACCAGCCCTGCATTTCTGGGATGAAGCCTACTTGGTCCTGGTGGATGATATCTTTTATATATTGTTGTATACGGTTTGCCAAAATTTTGTTGAGAATTTTCGCATCAATATTCATGAGGGAAATTGGTCTGTAATTCTCCTTCTTTGTTGTGTCTTTGAGTAGCTTGGGTATTAGGGTGATTGTGGCCTCATAAAAGGAATTTGGTAATATTCCTTCAGTTTCTACTGTGTGAAATAGTTTGAGGAATAACAGTAGTAATTCTTCTTTGAATGTCTGGTAGAATTCAGGACTGAAACCATCTGGACCAGGGGTTTTATATTTCGGGAGTTTTTTAATGACAGCTTCAATTTCCTTAAGGGTTATAGGCCTGTTTAGGTAATTAAACTGATCTTCATTTAATTTTGGTAGATGGTACCTGTCCAGAAAGCTGTCCATTTCTTCTAGGTTTTCCATTTTTGTGGAATACAGATTTTCAAAATATGATCTGATAAGTCTCTGGATTTCCTGGGGGTCTGTTGTTATGTCCCACTTTTCGTTTCTGATTTTGTTGATTTGAACACTCTCTCTCTGTTTTTTGAATAGTTTGGCTAAGGGCTTATTTATCTTGTTAACTTTCTCCAAGAACCAACTCTTAAATTCATTGATTCTTTGTATTGTTCTTTTTGTTTCAATTGTATTGATTTCAGCTCTAAGTGTGATTTTTTCCTGCTGTCTCCTCCTTCTAGGTGAGTTTCCTTCTAATTGTTCTAAGGCTTTCAGCTGTGCTGTTAGGTCTCAAGTGTGGTATTTCTCTAGGTTTTTCATATAGGCATCTAGCTCTATGAATTTTCCTCTTAAGACTGCTTTCATTGTGTCCCACAAGTGTGGAAACATTGTAGATTCATTTTCATTGAATTCTAGGAAGACTTTGATTTCTTTCTTAATTTCTTCCTTGACCCAGAGATGGTTCAGCTGAGTGATGTTTAGTTTCCATGAGTTGGTAGGCTTTCTTTGGGTTTTGATGTTGTTGAACTTTATGCCCGAGTGGTCCGATATGTTACAAAGGATTATTTCCATTTTTTTGTATCTGTTGATATTTGCTTTATGAACAATTTTGTGGTCAATTTTGGAGAAAGTTCCATGAGGAGCTGAGAAATACATATATTCCTTTGCCTTTGGGTGGAAAGTTCTGTAGATATCTATGAAATCCATTTGCATCATAACCTCTTTTAGACTCCCTATTTCTCTGTTGAGACTCTGTCTGGTTGATCTATCCAGGGTTGAAAGTGGGGTATTGAAATCTCCCACTATTAGGGTGTAAGAATTGATGTGAGATTTGAGATTTAGCAGTGTTTCTTTTACATAAGTAGGTGCCCCTATATTAGGGGCATAAATATTTAAGATTGAAATCTCCTCTTGACCAATTTTTTCCTGTGATGAATAAGTATTGACCATCTTGGTCCCTTTTAATTGCTTTTAGCTTAAAGTCTACTTTGTTAGATATTAGGATTGCAACCCCTGCTTGTTTCTTAGGACGGTTTGACTGGAAAATCTTTTCCCAACCCTTTATTCTAAGCCTGTGTCTGTATTTGCAGTTGAGGTGTGTTTCTTGTAGGCAGCAGAAGGATGGCTTCTGTTGTTGTATCCATCTTGTTAGTATGTGACGTTTTGTAGTAGAGTTGAGACCATTGATATTAAGGGAAATTAGTGACCATTGATTGATATTTCCTGCCATTTTTGGTGGCAACTTGTTTGTATTTCCTTTCACTAGGGTATTCTTCTGTGGACTTATTGGTTGTTTGTTATTTTGTGGGTGTATCTCTTGTCCATAGGTTTGAGTTTTCCCTCTAATACTCTCTATAGTGCTGAATTGGTAGATAGATATTCTTTCAGTCTGACTTTGTCCTGAAATTCCTTGTTTACTCCATCTATGGTAATTGATAATTTTGCAGGGTATAGTATTCTAGTTTGGCAGCCATGCTGTTTTAGTGTCTGTATAGCTTCTGACCAATCCCTTCTAGCTTTCATCGTTTCCATTGAATAGTCAGGCATTATTCTCATGGGTCTGCCTTTATATGTGAGTTGGCCCTTTTCTTTTGCAGCTCTTAAAATTTTTTCTTTGTTCTGTATGTTTTGTGGCTTGATTATGATGTGGCGCGCTGACTTTTTTTGGGATCATATCTATTTGGTGTTCTGTAAGCTTCTTGTATCTTTATAGGCATTTCCTTCTTCAGGTTAGGGATGTTTTCTTCTATGATTTTATTGAAATCATTATCTGTGCCTTTGAGCTGGTATTCTTCTCTTTCTTCTATTCCTATAATTCTCAAATTAGGTCTTTTCATGGTGTCCCAGATTTCCTGAACATTTTGCATTATGGCTTTTTTAGTTTTACTATTTTCTTTGTCTGATATATCTATTTGAGCTACTGAGTCTTCCACTTCAGAGATTCTATCTTCCATCTCTTGAACTCTGTTTGTTATGCTTGTATCTGTGTTTCCAGCTTTTTTCTTCAGGTTTTCTATTTCGATATTTGCCTCATTTTGTGACTTTTTATTGCTTCTATTTCAACTTTTATTACAGCTTCTTTTCAGCTTTTAGTTCCTGGCATGTTTCTTTCATAGATTTGTTCATCTCTTCCAATTTTTTGTTTGTATTTTCTTCTATTTCTTTAAGGCTTTTTTTTCTTATCTTCTTTGAGAGCTTTGATGATCATCAAAAAGAAATTTTTGGTGTTGCTTCTTTCTGTTTCCTCTTCATTCCTCAGTTCAGGTCTTGCATTTGTAAATCGCCACTCTCTTCTGGAGTTACCACGTTGTTCTTTGTATTATTATGTAAATTTTTGCACTGACATTTGCCCATGGCTTCAGTGGTTCATGATTAGGTGGCTCCTGGTCAGTTGTTGCACTGGGGATTGTGTGTCTCCTGTCACCTCTCTGGACAGGGTCTGAGTCTGTCCTTCAGGGACCCCTGTAGTTGTCAGTTTGCTCAGTTTGAGGTGGTGGTGGGTAGCCATGCAAATTTCCTCAGCAGGAGCTGTGGGTATGGTGACAGGCAGAGTTTATCTGCCCCGCTCCAGAGTGCATTGGGACTCTGCAGACAGCACTTGGTCCTGGAAGTGGAACCAGAACTATGGGAGCTTGATATATTTCTATCACCTGTTTAATTTGTTTTTCTTGGTTTTCTATCAGCTACTTGTTAATCTCTTCCATTTTTTGTCTCATTTTCTTTTGTTTTCTTTAAGAGATTTTTAAAATATCCTCTTTGAAATCTTACACAATCTTCATAAAGTTGTTTTTAAGGTTTTTTTCTGCTTTTACCACAATGCCATGCTCAGTTCTTGGTGTTATAGTACTACTGGATTCTTCTGGTGGTGCCATGTTGTTCTTTATGTTGTTATATGTATGCTTACACTGGTGTCTGCTCATTGCTTTTTTGGTTTGCTCTAGGATATAACCAAATATTAGAGAATTAATTTCAGTTCAGTCTGTTCTGGGTGTGTCTGTGTCTCAGGAGGCCTCTCTTGTTCCAATCTAGGTTCTTGGTCCCCTTGGAGGTAGTGTAGTATCATAGTCTCTTAGTCTTTTAGTTTTAGTGAACCAGGACTTTGTGTGTTTATGATTGTTATGGAGGTCATTGAGGCCACTATGTGATGTTGTAGGTTAAGAATGGGACAGGGTTTTGGCAGTGGGGTGTCTAACAGGGTCTTGGTTTTGGTGGGGGTTTGGGCTTGCATAGGATTTATTTGCTTGCTTAGATCCAGAGCAAACCTGGGTTGAGTGGGATTCAGGGCTGATTTTAAAGTATGTGGTCTCCGCTTGGCCTGGTTGGGGTGTCATTCACTTCTTCGTCTGATGTGGGCCAGGGTGATCTTTAATTCTTATAATACAATTTGGCAATGTTTTGTGGAAATCTAAATCAAAAATATAAATTTGTGTTTAAATATAAAATGATTTTGGGCAAGGGAACAAGTTGGATGAACCTGTACACTGTCATACCCAGTCATATTCCCCTCTGGTTCTATGGACATGAGTGAGAATGTGCTGTTCTAGGGGACACAGTTGGTCCTTAGGACTAGTAACTCAACTGAGTTTATTTTCTGTTTGATGTAATTGGCAATATGACTGAGGATTCATGGTTACATCACTAGCCTGATCAAAGTATTAATCAACACTTCTGCTAGTGCTGGCAATAAGGTGGTCAGCCATGAAGGGACAAATAGGCTGAAACAAATATTAGTTATTTGATTCATGTCTTTTTTTTTTTTTCTCTGAAGTTTTACATAACAATGGGAAGGTTTTTACTAGCTACTACTAATTCAGAAAAAAAGAAGAGATTTCTTCTAAGGCCATGCAAAGCATATCTTTTTTCATAAAAAGAAAGTCTTGCCTATTTCAGTTCTATAGGACAGCCTCTTTGATAGAGTCAAGTTGACATTCTATGCTGGAAATAGAATTATCCAAATTACCTAGGGTTAATTCTATCTTAAAACTGAGTTCTCTAAAGTTTTGGTTCCCAAACAATCAAGACTAAAATGTCTATGGCAGTAGCACTGCCTATTGCTTCACCTATCAAAACCAGAACTGAGGCATTTTTGACATTTGTTGTCATGAAATTAAGGCCAATTTGAGTTCCCACCACTTCACCATTCTAGGGATATACCTGGTAAATAACACACAAAATTGGAAGTGTTATTGTATAGTGAGTTAGAGGATGCTCATTTAGATAAATGGTTATTACAAGCAAGCAGGTAATTTGAGGACATGATATAGCACCTCATTTTTAACAAGAAATCTCACCATTGTCATGAACTGAATAAAACTGTAATTGTTGAAGGCATTTTTATAGTCAGTATTCTATACACCAGCTAATGACCTGGTTTTCTTTCCTTAATTTGTATTTTTATATCCCAGGAAAGAAAATCACATAGTAGAAGTCCACCAAATTGCAGAGATTAGCATTACACAATTTTATTCTGAATTTCAATGTCGTATTTAGGGGCCAAAGGGAATTTTATATTTTGTAAATTTTAGTAAAACCATGGTCAGTATTATCTTTAAAGAGGCTGAGGTCCAAGTGACAGTTCATTTGTCTTCATCCTCAGTGGACTTTTCCCCCAAAGAATAATGCCAACTACTTTCTTAGCAGTTTGGGTTGTGAAAATGATTGGGATAAGGTCTCATCCTTACAAGTTTTGCGTCTGGGTAGGAGTCATCCTTACCCTAACCATGTATCCTGGGTAGAACTAGGAGGTTCAGAGGTGGGAAATGGAAAAGATTCTCTTTATAGTCTGGTCAGTGGCCTTGGGAGATTTTTTCAAAGTCTGAAAGGATTTGAGAAGGAAAGGGTAATTAAACATTTTCAACTGGGGAAAATTTCAGAGTTTGGGAGGGGTGGCTTGTAAAATATTATTTCAAAAGGAATTCACCCTTCTTGTTCAGAGTGTATTGGGCTCTTACCAGGGTATAGGGGAAGAGATTGACCCATTTATTTTTGCCAGGTTCTGGAATCTATTGGTGATAGCCTCCTTCAGAATTCCATTCACCTTTCTTAACTAAGCCAAGCTCTTTGGCCAATATGTACAATGGAATTTCTAATTAATATTTAATACATTTTTCAGATGTTGAGATACATTTTTTTCTTGACGGCCAACCAGCAGTTTCAAAATCTAATGCTAGGACAGTTCAAACCTAGTAATTATATCCCAAAGAAGTTACTCAGTATATATTTTAGTAGTTTCTATTCTAGTGGGGTGGCCTCCACTCATCCTGAGAATGTGTCTGCAAACACTACCCAAAGTTTATAGTCTGAATAAATAGTCCAGATTGCAGTAAAGTCCAGCTCCCAAAGTTTTCCAGGCCCATATTCTTCCCCTTTGCTGTTTATATAGCAGAGGCAGCACATCAGAAACAGATGGCTTTACTGAGGCTGTCCACATTTGGAACATACCTGGCTCTAAGTTCAGCAATTTTTGTGGCTTTCATATGGATGGTTTGATGAAGATTTATAACTTGTCATCTTTTCATGCTCACAGTGCCCCTCTTCCTTGTTTATCCTGTTTGTCTGTTCTTGTTCAGCCAGTCAAACTCACTTGTGCATGCATTTCCTAGCTTTACTGTAAACTCAGCTACCAAGACTTGGAGTGGCTCCATTTGTTCTTTGGCACTGCTTAATCAGCCAAATGTCCACTTTGTTGACTGGCTTTGGTGCATTTCCCTTGTTAGATAGCATTTTCAATGGATGATTGCCACAATCTTGGGTAACTAGATGGCTTCAAATCCCTATTGGATGTGATTTTTTTCTCTATTTTTTATTTCCTTCCTTGCTAGGATTAGCAATTTTCTTTCTCTATATAGTACCCCAGGGACATGGCCCATAGTTAAATCATTTTACCTATCAATGTACAAGGTGATAGCCTTGTCTTTCTCATAGCACAGTGTTTAGATCAAAGTTAAAAGCTCAGCTCTTTTAGCTAAATCACTGCTACTTAAATATTTGCTCAGATAGTCTTATCTTAGGTCATCTCTGATAGTCTTGCATACCTGATCCCATATTGAAAGAAATTGCCTTCATATCTCAACAATCTATTTTCTAGTGTCCCTGATGGGAAGTCAGTCATGTCAAAGCTTATAGATTATGAGCTATAATTAATTTATATGCCCTTTTTATCAGCCAGATGATGGCAGCTAAGATCTTTATATATTATGGCAACCCCAGCTGCAACAAATTGAAGAATATTGTACAGGTACCATCAGTACTTTCCAGGGTCCAAAGGCATGTGACAGGTTGCCTTGGCAATACTTTTGACCTCTTACATATACAAGTGGAATGGCATAGTAATATCTAGAAAAAACAAGGCTAGAAAAAATTTCAAAGCTTTGAAATTTCTCTATTCAGTCTTAAAGTTTGTTATAGAGACTTAAACTCAAGTGTGGTTTGGCTATCTCATCAATTCTTATTATCTATAGTCATCAGTATCCAGATATCCCAAGAAACTCTTATATTTGCTATTTTTATGAGGGACTGGACTTTGTAGAATGGCTGAAGTGTTATTGTGAGAAAATAGTTACTTTAGTCTAGGTTGTAACCAAGGTATATGAAATGATGATGGCACGGCTGAGACAATTCATGCTAGGGCTTGTAGGGCCTCTAAAATACCTTGTCCAAATCATCTTTACTTATTGGAGCTATGAGGAGGCCATCTCCACACCAGAGCAGGTTGATTTGCTGCTGTTTTGTAAAAAATATAACAGATTGGCACTCAGGTCTCATAAAATGCTGCTGGTGGATCCCTGAAGCCCTCATTGTGGTCTACCTTCACTATTTCCTCTCTCATCAGTTTTCCCAAGGCAAGCAATCATAGCATGAGACAGTTACCATATCTTTCATCAGCTGACCCTAAGCTGTTTGAATTTTCTGAGTGATTCCCAGCAGTTGAGATCTATTAATTCCATTAAATATCTCTAATTTATCAAGATTTTTTAGTTATAGTTGAGACTGATTTTATGACAAAAATAATGTGATGGCTTCTCTGCTTTTGAGAGGATTCTATGTCTATAGGAGTGAATGTCTCATATATCCTACAGAGCCTTTCCAGAAACCCAGTAGATGTTTCATTAGGACTTTGAATAAGCATGCATAGCTTAAGTTATCTGGTAAGTTTTTAGGATGCCACTTTAAATCCACAAAATAATATTTGAGTTGAAAATCATTCAGTGCCTCTTATAGTGATTGATATTAAGATTCTATGTTGGTCTGGTGACTTTGGAAGTCAATTCTTTTTTTTTTTTTCCTTCTTTATTTTGTATTTATCAAAAAAAAACACAGTAAAAAGAATTTAAAATGTGGAAGAGTTAACAATAACTATACAGAGGATAAGAATGATAAGCATGGCTTATCAAGGGAAGAAATACAAATAAGATTGCTACACCTATATTTTCTTTGTGTTCATCTTTCCCTCTGAATTTTTTTTCCATCCCT
>PVIH01029748.1:0-13161 GCA_004025045.1 Sigmodon hispidus
TTGAGGGAAAGAGGGAGCAACAGAGAGGGAGATCAATGAAGTAGATATCCTGATAGAGAGAGCCACTGCTCATGATTTAGCTTTAGCATTAGATGTATAAGTTCTGGGGGGAGGGGGAAGAAAGAGAGAATTTGTGCAAAAAAGTGAGCCAAAAATAGATAAATATAATTTAAGTTGTTTTTGAAAAGAGAATATAAAAGGTACAGAGAACATTATACTGAAATTATCAAAGGCTTTCCCTGACTGCTGCCTTCAGCTTTGATTACCTCAACTCAGAAGGACATAACAAATAAAACATTCTTTCTAAATAAAGAATAAAATCTATTTGAGCACCACAGTATTCAACATGACAAAATACTAGAAATAATAAGCCTCCTTAGTAGATAAATATAAAACCTCTAAAAAGACAAGGGAGATCCAGCATAAATCATTTATAGGGTAAAACTAAATGACAGTGTAACAATTGTTTCATAAGGTAGAACAGTTCTACTTGGGAATTTAATTTATAAAACAATTCCTTTAAAAAAATTAAATATTTTAAATAATCTCGTATGGTTACAACATAGCATGATGAGAAGCTCTTTATTATGAATTATTTTTAGAAAGTATACATTGTTGCTACAACAACAATTTTTTAAAAAAAAACAAAAATTCAAAATAAATCAATATAATAAGCTGCAGATAAGTCACTGGTCTGATGCCTACAATAAAACAAAATCTTTCAATTTATGTTTCCACCCTAAATTTTATCAGCACATTCTCATTTAAACTATATCACTTTTAGTTGATTTACTAGTGGTAAAAAAAATTTGGAGGAGGAAGAAGGAGAAGGCAGTACCTATTCATACCATATTCTGGATCCCAGCATTCTAGTTATATCAGACATGGTCATTTGGCTTTTGCCACTCAGATATAAAAATGGAACCATTCTGACGCTACTCAAGTATTAATAGGTATCATCTTCTCTATTCTCAAGTATTATACAGTGATTTGTCTTGACATTCTTGGAAAAAACGCATTTAAAAAATTTGTATCATCTGTGAGTAAACCACAGTGACTCCTTTACCAATACTGTTCTTGAGGAAATGTTTATCTGCAGTTTATAGCACTACTGTGCTTTGCTTCAAGGTAAGCTGAGTGAAGGGAGGAACCATGTTCCCCTTAGTCATGGAGTTTCCAGATACAGCAAGAGAAACCATAGTGCACCTGCCCTCTTCCAACTTTCTGCCTCCCTTTACCTATTTTTCATTTCTAAGTTTCTTCTTGGCAGATTTAGACACAAAGGTCAGAGTAAATTAGCTAAGAACTTATCTAACTATGGGAAAATGAAAGGTGGGTGGAGGGTGCAGCCTCTTTGCATAAAAAAAAGCAGAAAGAAAACTACTGAGAGTTTTAAGAACCATCCACCAGATAATATGATCATTATATTATGATTATAAAGCAGGCTATTGAGCATGGTCGGTTACAATAGCCACATACTCAAGTGCACCTTGCCTGCCACATTCTTCCCTCCCAAGAAATACACTACCAATGGCGGGTAATGAATTGCTTAGAAAAGCAATCTCTAAGGAGCCTGTGATAGAAGTCATTAGTATTTAAAACCCCTCTCTTCCTAGATAAGAAGATATCTGAAAAGTTCAGCCTTTGAACTCTCAGGCTCCAGAAGACCAATAAGGAAGATGTGAAGTGTGCCCTGTGCCCTGCCTTCAAGGGGGAAAGCACTTTGGAGAAGTGAGTGTGCATAGCTCCTAGACCTCCAGCAGAAACAGTCCCCGTATCCAGAAAGCCCTTTCACTACCACACCTGTCTCAACTGAAATAACTAAAATGCTAAATTAAACCTGTAAAACTTGCTTGTAAAACAATAAAACCACTGGATCGCTGCCAGGAAAGGACTACTTACTTGTATGACCAAACCAACTGCAACTGTAAACTGAGTGCACCTCCAAGGCTCTTGCCACCACAAAGTCTGAGTCATAGAGATCTCTTTCCCATAGCTGCATAGTACATGAAAGATTCCAGCCTGGGGCACCCCCACCCCAAGCCAGTTCTTCACAGAGACTATCAAGTCTAGAATTCTAAGGAATAATGTCTCAGCACATTATAGCAAATTAGCACGGGCTGAATGGTTTGCAGTCCAAACTCTAAAATCAAGATGTTAGCAAGGCTACATTCCCACTACCAACTACAGAAGAAAGCTGTTTTCTTGCTTGATATGGGATGAACATGCTAATGCCATATAGACAAGGTCTTCAGTGGACAAAGTAAGCTAAGCTAATATGGGGCCATTATCTATAGGTGAGAACAGATGGCCTTATGAGAAGGAAAGGGATGGAGGACATGGGGTGAAAAGAAAAGGGAGAGAGGGAGGGGGATGCAGGGAAGAAAGAAAGGAAGAGAGGGAGAGATGGGGATCCTGCACTTGAAGAGAACACATGACCATGTATCAAGAGAGCACTTGGCAAGAAGACAGCATTTGTCAGCAAGGAGAAAAACCGCATATAGCACTGGTCATGCTGGTACCTTGTTCTTTAAATTGTTTTTTAAATAAAATAAGGTCTCAGTTTTTAATCCATGTATCCCCTTGTTCCAACTCCCTTCCTCCTCCCGACTCCTCCTGTTCAGCCTTCAGCCTCCCTCCTCCTCATGCCCCCATCCCCTCCTCAGAAAGGGCAAGAAGTCCCAAGGTGGACTAGCTCAGCATCCACTCCAGGCAAATCCACTTTCCTCATCCCAACATCAAGACTGGGTTAGATGTTCCTCTGGAAGGAATGGGCTCCGAAGTGTCAGCCCATGAACAGAAACACAGTCTGATCCCTCCTCTTGAGGTTCCATATACTGCCCATGTCAGTGGACAGTTGCCTATTCTTGGAGGGTCTTGTTCCTTTTCCTTGAAGGTTCCCCAGTGGCTGTTCTTGATTCAGTGAGCTTCCCAGAGCTCCAGCCAGCCATCACTGTGATAATTTTCCTCATAGTCCCTATCCCCTTGCTCATATAGACTCTTCTCCCCTGCTCTCAACTGGACCAGGAGCTCAGCCAAGTGCTCAGCCATGAATTCCTGCCCTCTACCTCTATTCATTGTTAGATGTAAATTCTGTGATGGCACTTAGGGTGATTATTCATTTGATTATGGGGAAAGTCCTGTTTAGGCAACACCTTCACTAACAGAAACCCAGGAAATTCAGATAATTATCAGGTCATACTTTGAAAATCTATACTCTATTAAAATGGAAAACCTAAAAGAAATGGACAGCTTTTCTAGATAGATCTTTGAATTTCTAGTCTTGGCAAAACTGTGAGAAAACACATTTCTTTGTAGACATATCCTGGTATTTTGCAATAGAAACTGCAGTAGTCTAAGAAAGTGTTTTCTTGCTTTTTGGTGGTTCCTTCTTCAGGTCACCCTTACCTCCTACACACCACTTACAAGAAACCTGGGGATTTCTGTGAGACTACTCACATATGTTAGAATAATGCCTATGATTCAAGACCCTTAAAATAATCTCAACTACAAAAATAACATTTTTCCATAAAAAGCAGTGGTAATATTTCCAGAGACTATGCTGTGGGTATTCAAGAAAGGGTGAGAAACACAATTTAAATGGTTATTAAGTATTAAACAACAAACTGGCTAGGTTTTACAAAAACTACGTAAGATGATAACCATAAGTCCCACCAATTATAACAGATTAAAGATTTCTAAAAGAATTGATTTGCTCCTTAAATAACATTCTGTTAGGAATAGTATGAAAAAATATTAATCAAGGGGCCCAAAGATGGCTCTGCATTTAATAATGCTTGCTGTACAAGCCCCATGTCCTGAGTTCCATCTCCAGAACCATATAAACTTGGAAGGAGTGAATCAAACAAACAGCATTATCTATTAACTTCCACATGAGTCATTCTATACTCACATACACATGAAAATAAGACAAAATATTTTTAAATATTTAGTAAGTAGTACATGCAGTGTACCCATAGTACAAATGTAAAAGAAGTACAGGAACCAATCAATCAGAATATTTCTACCTTGAACACCAAGATTCATCATGGTGTCCGCCCCACTTCCAGCCAGATACTAAGGGGGAAAACCAAATCTGAAACATTTAGTCATCTAAGTATTGTAGATTTCAAAATAAAGTGAAGATATATCAGATAAACACCACTACTGAGGAAGTTTCCAAGTGAGATAGTATCATACAAAATCAATTTAAAGGAAAATGTAAAGGCATTGGTCAAGCAAGAGTCTTAACGAGAAAAGGTCAAAGGCTTTTGATATTTTTGATATATCTGACACTCTGATATATAGGTATAGATATAGATAGATAGATATGTGATATATATATAATAAAGTCTCTTTTTTATCCATGTATTCCCTTGTTCAAACTCCCTTCCCCCTCCCGACCCCTCCCAGTCACTCTCTCTTCTACACATCCCCTCATCTCCTCCCTAGAAAGGACAGGAGGTCCCAAGGTGGCTTAGTTGAGCATCCATTCCAGGCAAGTCCGGTTTCCTCATCCCAATATCAAGACTGGATCAGGTGTTCCTCTGGAGGGAGTGGGCTCCAAGGTGCAAGTCCAAAGTGTTTCATTTCCCAAGCTGATTAATAGTTGTAGTTTGCAGCTGGAGTGTGCTTTGCTTTTTGTTTAAAGTCCACTAATGTATGAGTACATCACCTGCATATCTTTCTGAGTTTGTGATACCTCACTCAGGAGGATATTCTCCAAATCCATCCATTTGTCTGCAAATTTTAGGATATCATTTTTTCTTACTGCTGAGTAGTAGTACTCCATTGTGTAGATGTACCACAGTCTGTTAATCCATTCTTCAGTTGAGGAGCATCTAGGTTGTATTCAGACTCTTGCTATTATGAATAAAGCTGCTATGAATACAGTTGAGCTAATGCCTTTGGAGTGTGAATGTGAATCTTTAGGGTATATGCCCAACAGTGGTATTACTGGATTCTTGGGGAGATTGATTCCCAGTTTTCTGAGAAACCACCATATTGCATTCCAGAGTGGCTGAATAAGTTTACACTCCCACCAACAATGGAGGAGTGTTCCCCTTGCTCTGCAACCTATCCAGCATAGGCTGTCATCTGTGTCTTTCATCTTAGCCATTCTGACAGGTGTCAGGTGGTATCTCAAAGTTGTTTTGATTTGCATTTCTCTGATGACTAAAGAAGCTGAGCACTTTTTCAAGTGCCTTTCAGCCATTTGTAATTCTTCTGCTGAGAATTCTCTTTTTAGCTCTGAACCCCATTTTTTAATTGGGTTATTTAGGGCTTTGGGCTCTAGTTTCTTGTGTTCTCTATATATTTTAGAGATCACTCCTCTGTCTCTTTAGGGTTGGTGAAAATCTTTTCTCATTCTATAGGCTGTCATTTTGTCTTATTGACAATATACTTGGCTTTACAGAAGCTTCTCAGTTTCAGAAGGTCCTACTTATTGATTGTTGTTCTTAGTGTCTGTGCCACTGGTGCTATATTTAGGAAGTGGGCACCTGTGCCATTGTGTTGGAGGGTATTTCCCACTTTCTTTTCTATCAAGTTTGAAGTGGCTGGGTTTATGTTGAAGTCTTTGATCCACTTGGATTTGAGTTTTGTGCAGGGTGATAGGCTTGGATCTATTTGCATTTTTCTGCACACTACCATCCAGCTATGCCAACACCATTTGTTAAAGATACTATCTTTTTTAATTTAATATTTTGGATCTCTTTGTCAAAGATCAAAGAAACTTAGTGTACTCACACATTACCTGTGTGGGTTAATGTCTGGGTCTTCAATTCAATTCCATTGATTCACAAGTCTGTTTTTATGCCAGTACCAGGCTGTTTTTATTACTGTAGCTCTATGTATAACTTAAATCCAGGGATAGTGATGCTTCCTGAGGTTCTTTTGTTGAGTAAAATTGTCTTAGAAATTCTGGCTTTCCTGTTATTCCAAATGAAGTTGAGTATTGTTCTTTCAAGGTGTGTAAAAAATTGTGTTGGGATTTTGATGGGAACTGCATTGAATCTGTAGATTGCTTTTGGTAGGATTGCCAATTTTACTATGTTGATCCTACCTATCCAGGAACATGAGAGATCTTTCCGTTTTCTGATATCCTCTTCAAATTCTTTCTTCAGTGATTTAAAATTTTTGTCAAATAGATCTGTTACTTCTTTGGTTATAGTTACTCCAAGGTATTTAATGCTATTTTCAGCTATTACAAAGGGTGATGTTTCCTTTATTTCTTTTTCAGCCCTTTTATCTTTAGTGTATAGGAAGGTTACTGATTTCTTTGAATTAATCTTGCATCGTGCTACATTGTTGAAGGTGCTTATCAGCTGTAGAAGTTCCCTGGTAGAATTTCGTGGGTCACTTATGTATATAATCATATCGTCTGCAAACAGAGATAGTTTCACTTCTTCTTTTCCACTTTGTATTGCCTTAATCTCCTTTTGTTCTCTTATTGCTTTAGCTAAAACCTCAAGAACTATATTGAATATATAAAGGGAGAGGGGACAGCCTTGTCTAGTTCCCAATTTTAATGGCATTGCTTTGAGTTTTTCTCTATTTAGCTTGATGTTGGCTGTTAGCTTCTTGTAAATCACCTTTATTATATTTAGATATTTTCCCTGTATTCCTGATCTCTCCAGGACTTTTATCATAAAAGAGTGTTGGATTAGGTCAAAGGTTTTTTCAGCGTCTATGATCATGTAGTTTTTGTCCCTCCAGTTTGTTTATATGGTGGATGACATTTACAGTTTTGTGTCCCTCATTGTTACTCTTGCAAGGCTAGTTACCGGAGAAGAAAAAAGTACCAATTTCCTGATATAACCATGGGTTCTGACATTTGGTGGCTTGTTATAAAAGAAATGCAATAATTTTTTTTTAAATTAAGTTGTTGCTTATTTTTATATTGACTGTTTCCTCTTCATAGTCCGATCATCTTTCCTAGCAGCACAGCATTACAACTCCCTAAGATCTGTCCACCAGGCAACATAACTGGCCTATGAGCTATCCTCTTAGTTAAAACATCTTTTGGTAGTAACTTAGGGCAATTGTCATTGGTTCTTAGCCCACAATTCATGTTTGCTAAAAGAAAAAGCAATGTACTGAACCTTGAGCTACACAGTCAGCTAAAGATAAATTTAAGTTTTGAAACAAGGGGGAAATCAGCGTTTTCTCTGCATATAGTTTACAAAATGGATGAAAATGTTGGAGATGACTCCCAAAATTATTCTGTACATTTTATTATTAAACAAGTATCCATGGTTGGTTAGTCAAAGTAACAAAGGAAAATGAATAAATTCTTGTCCTGTTAATATCACTCAGATCATAGTGATCTAGAAAAGTTGTATGAAGAAGAACATTAAATAACTTTCTTAATAACTGCTGGGAAGCCTGGACACAAGTAGTGTCTGTTTGCTAAATGGACATGACACTCACCTCACAGATATAAAAGGTTTCACAATGACAAAACAGGAAAAAATGCATTAAAATTATACTAATATTCATATTCTAATATAATTTTCATTTTGTAAAAAAACAAAACTATTATATCTTTTCTGGTTAGAGGAAAACAGAGAACCCCTGAATTAATCCAGGGTGACAAAATACAGTAATGGTTGTCTAGAAAGAAAAACAGAGGAAGCATTAGAAGGTGTATGGGTGTGCTAGAGGCTTCTTAAATGTGATGCTTCATTTCATATAAAATTTTTCAATCATAAACTGAGAATTTGTTCACTTTGTTGAATTTCACTTATATCTCAGCAATGTCAGTCAGCCTCTTCCTTATCTCTTCCCTCCCCCATCCTTCCCATCTCATGTAATCTAGCCTCAAACTTATTTCATCTTCCTGCTTCCATGTTATAAGTGCTGTCATGAATGCTCTCCCGCTACTACCATTTAATTAATAGCTGCTAAAGAATTAATGATATCAGGAGATGATTATTCATAGAAATCTGTTGGTATCCAAAACCACTCAACTTTCTTTAGCATTAAGAACAAGTAGGAGAAGCAGATATTGTGACCTCCTTATGAGATGTACAGTGTCTGCCTTGAAAATTCATGGTGGAAAAAAAAAAAAAAACACTATCATAAGATACATTTAAGTAGCTACAAGCCTCAACTCTGGAGCTCACCTTCATTTGTGAGAAACCTAGAAACAAGATGAAGCAAAATTGAGTCCAGGATACAGAACATTTTGAAGAACACAACCTAACTGCACAAACCAAGGGCATACAAGAAAGGGATCACAGAGTGAGATCCCACAACAATGGTAAGGGACTTACATACAAGCTGTAAAATAGAAGGGGCATTACTAAGTTGAATTTAGATAGTATTTCCCATCTTGGGACTACTAGAATGTTTTCATTATAGCCTGATTATTAGAGAATTCTAAGAATCATTCATTCGATGAAGTGTGACATACATAATACTGAAGTAATAATATGTACTTCATTGGATGCATTTTCTTTTTTTATTTTTATTTTTTTATTTTTTTTGGATGCATTTTCAAAGACATGGGAATAAACTAAGTTTTGAGACTTTTCTTAACATCAAAATGTTTTAAGGTAAAATTCAAGAAGATAAATCAATGTGGCAAAGTCTTGTTAATGTTGGCCAAATCAGCTGCTAGATCTGCTCTTTTCTTATGTGTATATATTATGGTCAGCTTTAATGAAATTTATCTCTTTATGAAGCAGCACAAATTTACCATTATCATAAAGCTATCTGAATGCTTCCAGAAAACAGCTAAATTGCTGTATTAACTGTTTGACTCATATAATGTAGATATAAAGAACACTTAAATTTGCCATTCCTTTTATCCAACTGATAAGCTTATCTGAAAATATTTTTCATGTATACAATATACAAAGTGAACACTGACACTGAAGTTCAGCCATTTTCCACATTGATCATAACAGCATAGTACTTGACAAGTGAATGGGACACATTTCGGTTATAACATCAACTCACAATTTTTGATCTTCTGTTGTAGCAGGAGGAACGTAAAGCACAAAATGATGTCTAAATTAACATATTAGCACCAGGTGCCATAGTGCACTTGGAGTGTTTATCATGCAAGCATTGAGGATATTACTTTGACCACTAGAACCCCTGATATGGTAGCATGAATGTAATTGCCCCCCAAAATCTGATAGCAAGTGGCACTATTAGGAGGTGTGGCTTTGTTGAAGAGGATATTGCCTTATTAGTAGAACTATGTATCTATGGAGACTGACTTTGAGGTTTTCTATGCTCAGGAAACAGCCCAGTGTCTCAGTCAACTTCCTGTTGCCGGCAAGATGTAGGACTGTCAGCCACTACTCCAGCAACTCATAAATCTACACTCTGCCATGTTTTCCATGATGATAATGGACTGAACCTCTGAAACTGTAAATGAACCACTCCAATTAAATGTTTTACTTTGAAAAAGTTTCCGTAATCATAGTCACAGAAATAGAAACCCTAACTAAGACAGAAGTTGATACCAAGTACTGGAGTGTGATTGTACCAGAGACATTGCTGTGGTGGACCTGACTATTCTTTTGTTTGAAGAATAATGTGTATTAGAAAAGCATTTGGATGCTTTAAGGGCTGCTTAATGGGCCATACTAGTAGGAGCATGAAAGAAAGTGGAACTGAATATAATTTGATAAACTATGGAGGGCTTGCTCAAGAGGTTATAGAGGAGAAGTATTTTAGTATGTTGCCTAGAGATCATTCTTGTGATATTTTAGTGAAGTGGCTGGTTTTTTGCCCTTGTCTGGAAAGTTTGTCTGAGGCTAAAGTGAAGAATTTTGGATTAATTCACTTGGCAGAGGAAATCTCAAAACAGCATAGTATAGACTCTGTTGTATGGGTATTAGTGGAATTATAATGAAGATTTATAATGAAAAGAAGCAAGCTGAGCATGAAAAATTACAGAATATAAAATCTAAGGAGTAACAGAACACCAAAGAATGGAATGAAACTAAGTCCTGTGTTCAAGGAAATAAACAGATTAAAAACTGGAATAAATCAAGTGGTGGACTTAGGGCAAGATCACACCCAGTTAAGCATCTAACTTGTGAAAACAAATTTTAAAAAAGCTTGGAGCTAGGTGTGGTGAGAAACACCTGCATAAACAGCACTCAGAATACAGAGGCTGGCATATCTATGAGTTTGAGGCCAGCCTGATCTACAGAGCAAGTTTCAAGAGAGCCAAGCTTAGGCAGTAAAGGGCAGAAAACTGGTGAAGATATATTTGTGCAAGGGAGTCATGTTTCAGTCCCAGTAAGCTACAGAAGTTGGCAGCTTTGGCCATGTGGTTCTGGCTTTTGAGTTCAGGATAGAAAAGAAAGGATTATGAAATTTGCCTCCACACCTAAAGAAATCTGGTGAAGCTAGGCATGTGTAAGGAGTGTCTCTGAATTGAGGCCCAGAAGAGAAGTCACTGCATGAAGCTGTGAAGTTAAAGCCTGGATTGCCTTGAAGACCCCCAGATGTCTGTTAGGAGAAAGTATGGGACATGCATGGAAAAGTGCCCAACACTGAAGAATTGAAAACTGGCATTTGTATCAATCTCCCTGGCCTCCTTCCAGTTCTGCCCCACTTCTTCCTTTAGAAGCTGTCCCCATCTTCTGCTACTGCTCCTCTTTCCATTCAATATTTTTGTTCTAGGACACAAAAACCTGCAAGTATCAGTTGGTTCCCAGCAGACTCCACCATCCACACTACTTGGAGGAAAGCCCAATGCTGTTCTAGGCCTAGTCCATATGGTACTTTTAACATGCTCTACCATTTTTAAAAGATAATATACCATAGGCACTTCATGGCAGTGAAACAGAATCAGAAAAGAACTTTCTGTAGGGCACAGTCCCCCAGAGGACTTTCTGAAAACAAAGACCAGAGCACTTCCACTATCAGCATAAGAGTTCATTTTCTAAAATGTTCATGTACTGAATATACACAGTATAATACTTTTCAAAAAATAAACAAAAGCAGCCAATATGCAGACCAGGGCAAATAATTAGATACATCTTGACATATTTTCAATTTTGTTCAAGATAACCTTGACAGAAGCAGAAACATGAGACGGGGACAGTGGTAGTTGTGAGCTCTCTTTATACTGGGGCTGCCAACTGACTTCAGTTATGTGACTTGACATCTAAATGACTTCTGGCGTGGTTAGTTGTCTTTGATACCACAAAAACATAAATGATAGTGAATGAGTGCTTCAAGAATGGAGTAAATAAACTAAATATGAAAATGTCTAACTTAGTGCTTAAGACATAGTTGACATGCTAAATGGCAATCATCTCTGCTTACCCAATTCTTGTGATCTGTGCACTACACAGCAATCTAATGTTCACTATATATGTGTGTATATACATACATAGATGTGCATATATATATGAATTGGCCACCCTGTATGTCTCCATATAAAATTCTATGTTTTAACCTAGCAAGGTAAGTCATTCAAGTTCAAGTGCTTCCTTGAAACAGGCAGGATATATAAGCCTTCCACAACATCACTGGTAGGAGATACTGTCTCATCTGCATCATTTGGACCCTGTGTGCACTCTTCCACACAAACAGTCTTCAATCATGTTATAGATTTGGCTGCATATTACCTATGTGTAATGAAAATAAAGTGAGCCCAAAGAAGGTTAAATTCTGTCACCATTTGGAGAGAGCTAACTACTTGCTTTTACATCAGCAATATTCTTAGTAGCATGATAGTAAGACTTTAACCTATGCATATTCTTCCAACAATTTCTAAATATTCTAAGTTAGTATTCAGATAATATTCATGAAGATGGAGAAGAGATCCTGAGGACAAACACAGACTCGCCACTTTGACTGTTAGATCTAGAAAAAATGAAGATATACCTTTACAGAAAGACAGCTGTGAGCTGTATTTAGTAGTAACCCCCTATGATGCTCAATTTGGCCACAGATTTGAAAGTGAATCACTTTAAAATAAATCCAGGGCATCTTCCTCTCTCATCTCCAAAGAAATACTCAAGTTCAAACGATACTAAATTTTCTACTTTTAATTAGTTGCCATTTTGAAGTCAACCTCTAAACAGAATGAAAGGCACTAGCTCATAGGAAACTGAGCATGGAAAAAAAATCAAGACATCTAACACACAAAACACCACCCTCTTTACTTCTGAAATTTCCTGGCTTTGCTGTCATATTTGGAATCCTAGGCAGGCCGATGAAAGACAATTGCATGTCCTCCTTCCACTCTTAATGAAGCTGTCCTTTTTCACAGCTCCAGCAAGTTGGCCACCAGAGGCTAGCACAGGAGAACAAGATGTGCTATAGCTGCTGAGTAAATCTTACAAGTTCTGTAAGGGGCATGCATAAAACCTGGGTGCATGACAATGCTCCAGCAGCTGCCAGGATTAATACTTAAAGCCATTATCTACCAGGATTTGAAGCAAATCACAAGATGGAAAAGCTTCCTGAATTTCAGATACTAGGCAGGATAGAAATGTGCATGATGTTTGGGCTGATGCCCTCAAAGTAAACTAGCACTTCTGTGGGCTTATGTATATTTAGAAAATTAGAAAGAAAAAAAATCACATGTAGAATTTTAATTCTATATAGACCTACAAAATATAAACACAAGACAAGAGGTAAAATAAGTCATAAAACACCTTAATATGTAATACTCTTTTGCAAACCATAGAAATGGGGCAAAGATTTTCTCTTTTTAATTTGTCATGGTTTATTCATTCACTGAAACTGAGGCTGTCAACTTGTATGTCATAATGGGTGCATGTTTCAAATTTTGAATCTTGATAACCAAGAAAGCTCTGGATTCGCAGATCTTGGAAAGGACTCTGGGAACCTCAATTATTTTTTTTTCCTTCTTTATTTTGTATTTATCAAAAAAAACACAGTAAAAAGAATTTAAAATGTGGAAGAGTTAACAATAACTATACAGAAGAAAAGAATGATAAGCATGGCTTATCAAGGGTAGAAATACAAATAAGATTGCTACACCTATATTTTCTTTGTGTTCATCTTTCCCTCTGAATTTTTTTTTTCATCCCTGTATATCCTTATTCAAGGTCTCTTCCCCCTCCCAACACATCTGGTCATTTTTTTCCTCTGCAACTCCCCATCCCCTCCCTGGGCAGGGAGCAGACAGTCCTATGGTCCCACTGACCCAATAAT
>PVIH01029749.1:0-13161 GCA_004025045.1 Sigmodon hispidus
ACTGTCACATCATAATGCCCCACTGTTACATCATAATGTCTCACGGTCACATCATAATGCTCCACTGTTACATCATAAGGTCCCTATATCACATCATAAGCTCCACTATTACATCATAATGCCCTACGGTCACATCATAATGCCCCACTGTTAACAACATAATGTCCCACTGTCACATCATAATGCTCCTCTGTTACATCATAATGTCACAGTGTCACAACATAAGCTCCACTATTACATCATAATGTTCCACTTTCACATCATAATGCTTCATTGTCACATCATAATGCCCCACTCTAACATCATAATATCCCACTGTCACATATTAATTCCCCATTATCTCATCATAATACACCACTGTCACATCATAATGCCCCATTGTCACATCATAATGCCCTACTGATACATCATAATGCTCCACTGTTGCATCATAATGACCAATTGTCACATCATAATGCCCCATTGTCACATCATAATGCCCCACTCTTATATCATAATGTCCCACTGAAACATCATCATGCCCCATTGTCTCATCATAATGCCCCACTGTCACATCATAATGCCCCACACTTATATCATAATGTCCCACTGTCACATCATAATGCCATACTGTTACAACATAATGCTCAACTGTTACATCATAATGTCCCACTGTCACATCATAATGCCCCATTGTCTCATCATAATGCCCCACTGTCACATCATAATGCCCCACACTTATATCATAATGTCCCACTGTCACATCATAATGCTCCACTGTCACATCATAAAGCCCCATTGTCGCATCATAATGCCCCACTGTCACATCATAATGCCATACTGTTACAACATAATGCTCAACTGTTACATCATAATGTCCCATTGTCACATCATAATGCTCCACTGTCACATCATAAAGCCCCATTGTCACATCATAATGCCCCACTGTCACATCATAATGCCCTACTGATACATCATAATGCTCCCCTGTTACATCATAATGGCCCATTGTCACATCATAATGCCCCATTGTCATATCAGAATGCCCAACTGTTTCATCATAATATCCAACTTTTACAATATAATGCCCTACTGTTATATCATAATGCTCCACTGTTACAACATAATGTCCCATTGTCTCATCATAATGCCCCACTGTCACATCATTAAGCCCCACTCTAACATCATAATGTCCCACTCTCAAATCACAATGCCCCATTGTCACATCATAATGCCCCACTCTTTCATCATAATGCTCAACTGTCACATGATAATGCCCTACTGTTACATCATAATGCTCCACTGTTACGTCATAATGACTCATTGTCACATCATAATGCCCCATTGTCACATCATAATGCCCCATTTTCCCATCATAATGCCCCATTGTCTCATCATAATGCCCCAATGTCACATCATAATGCCGTAATGTCACATCATAATTATCCACTGTTACATCATAGTGTCCCAGTGTCACATCATAAGCTCCACAATTACATCATAATGTTCCACTGTCACATCATAATGCCCCACTGTAACATCATAATGTTCCACTGTCACATCATAATACCCCATTGTCTCATCATAATTCCCCATTGTCACATCATAATGCCCCACTATTACATCATAATGCCCCATTGTCTCATCATAATGCCCCATTGTCACATCATAATGCCCTACTGTCACATCATAATGCTCCACTGTTACATCATATTGTCCCACGGTCACATCATCGTGCTCCACTGTTACATCATAATGACCCAGTGTCACATCATAAGCTCCACTATTACATCATTATGTTGTACTGTCCCATCATAATGACCCATTGTCTAATCATAATGCCCCACTCTTATATCATAATGTCCCATGACACATCATAATGCCCCCTAGTCTCATCATAATGCCACACTGTCACATCATAATGCCCCACTGTCACATCATAATGCCCTACTGTTACAAAATAATGCTCCACTGTTACATCATAATGCCCCATTGCCTCATCATAGTGCCCCATTGTCACATCATAATTCCCCAGTCTTACATCATAATGTCCCACTGTCACATAATAATTCCCCATTGTCTCATCATAATGCCCCACTGTCACATCATAAAACCCTACTGTTACATCATAATGCTGCACTGTTACATCATAATGTCCCATTGTCACATCATAATGCCCCATTGTCATAACATAATACCCCACTCTTTCATCATAATGTCCCACTATCACATCTTAATGCTCCACTGTCACATCATAATGCTCCACTGTTACATTAAAATGTCCCAGTGTCACATCATAATCTCCACTATTACATCATAAAGTTCCACTGTCACATCATGATGTCCCATTCTCACATCATACTGCCCACTGTTTCTCATAATGTCCCACTGTCACATATTAATGCTCCACTGTTACATCATAATGTCCCACTGTCACATCGTAATGCCCCATTGTCTCATCATAATGCCCCACTGTCACATCATAATGCCCCACTGTTACATCATAATATCCCACGGTGACATCAACATGCTCCATTGTCAAATCATAATGCTCCACCGTTACATCATAATGTCCCATTGTCAGATCATAAGCTCCACTATTACATCATAATGTTCCACTGTCACATCATAATACCCCATTGTCACATCATAATGCCCCACTCTTATATCATAATGTCCCACTGTCACATCATTATGCCACATTGTCTCATCATAATGCCCCACTGTTACATCATAATGCCCCACACTTACATCATAATGTCCCACTGTCACAACATAATGCCCCATTGTCTCATTATAATGCTGCATTGTCACATCACAAGGCCCCACTGTGACATCATAATGTCCCCCTGTCACATCACAATGTCCCATGATCACATCATAATGCTCCACTGTCACATCATAATGCTCCACAGTTACATCATAATGCCCCTGTGTCACATCATAAGCCCCACTAGTACATCATAATGTTCCACTGTCACATCATTTTTGCCCATTGTCACATCATAATGCCCCACTCTTACATAATAATGTACCACTGTCACATGATAATGCCCCATTGTCTCATCATAATGCCTCACTGTCACATCATAATGCCATTCTGTTACAGCATAATGCTCAACTCTTACATCATAATGCCCCACAGTCACATCATAATGTCCCACTGTCACATCATAATGCCCTACTGTCACATCATAATGCCCCACTGTTACATCATAATATCCCACGCACATAATAATGATCCACTGTCACATCATAATGTCCCTGTGTCACATCATAAGATCAACTATTACATCATAATGTTCAACTGTCACATCATAATGCCCCATTGTCACATCATAATGTCCCACTGTCACATTATAATGCCCATATGTCTCATCATAATGCCCCACTGTCACATCATATTGCCCCACTCTTACATCATCATGTCCCACTGTTACATAATAATGCCCCACTGTCTCATCATAATGCCCCATTGTCACATCATAATGCCATACTCTCACATCATAATTCCACACTGTTACATCATAATTTCCCGCGGTCAAATCGTAATGCTCCACTGTTACATCATAATGTCCCAGTGTCACATCATAAGTTCCACTATTACATCATAATTCTCCACTGTTACATCATAATGACCCATTGTCACATCATAATGCCCCATTGTCACATCATAATGCCCCACTGTTTCATCACAATGCCCCACTGTCACATGATAATAGCCTACTGTTACATCATAATGCTCCACTTTAACATCATAATGCCCCACTGTCACAACATAATGCCCCACTCTTACATCCTAATGTCCCACTGTGACGTCATAATGCCCCATTGTCTCATCATAATGCCCCATTGTCTCATCATAATGCCCCATTGTCACATCATAATGCCCTACGGTCACATCATAATGCCCAACTGTTACGTCATAATGTCCCACGGTCACATAATTGTGCTCCACTGTTACATTATAATGTCCCACTGTCACATCACAATGTCCCATGGTCACATCATAATGCTCCACTGTCACATCATAATGCTCCACTGTTACATCATAATGTCCCTGTGTCACATCATAAACCCCACTATTACATCATAATGCTCCACTGTCACATCGTAATGCCCCATTGACACATCATAATGCCCCACTCTTACACCATAATGTCTCACTGTCACATATTAATGCCCCACTGTCTCATCATAATGCCCCATTGTCTCATCATAATGCCCCACTGTCACATCATAATGCCCCACAGTCATATCATAATGCCGTACTGTTACATCATAATGCTCCACTGTTACATCATAATGTCCCATTGTCACATCATAATGCCCAATTGTCACATCATAATGCCCCACTATGTCATCATAATGCCCTACTGTCACATGATAATGCCCTGCTGTAACATCAGAATGCTCCACTTTCACATCATAATGTCCCATTGTCACATCATAATGTCCCACTCTTACATCATAATGTCCCACTCTCACACCAAAATGCCCCATTGTCTCTTCATAATGCCCCATTGTCACATCATAATGCCCCACTCTTACATCATAATGATCCCCTGTTACATCATAATGGCCCATTGTCATATCATAATGCCCCATTGTCACATCATAATGCCCCACTGTTTCATCATAATGCCCCACTGTCACAATATAATGCCCTACTGTTACATCATAATGCTCCACTGTTACACCATAATGTCCCATTGTCTCATCATAATGCCCCACTGTAACATCATAATGTCCCACGGTCACATCATAATGCTCCACTGTCACATGATAATGCTCCATTGTTACATCATAATGTCCCATTGTCACATCATAATGCTCCACTGTTACATCATAATGTCCCACTGTCACATCATAATGCCCCACTGTGACATCATAATGTCCCACGGTAACATCATAATGCTCCACTGTCACATGATAATGCACATCTGATAAATCATAATGTCCCAGTGTCGCATCATAAGCTCCACTATTACATCATAATGTTCCACTGTCACATCATAATGCACCATTGTCACATCATAATGCCCCACAGTTACATCATAATATCCCACTGTCACATCATAATGCCCCATTGACTCATCATAATTCCCCACTGACACATCATAATGCCCCACTCTTACACCATAATGTCCACCTGTCACATCATAATGTCCCATTGTCTCATCATAATGCCCCATTGTCAAATCATAATGCCCCACTGTTACATCATAATGTCCCACGGTCACATCATAATGCTCCACTGTCACATCATAATTCTCCACTGTTACATCATAATGTCCCAGTGTCACATCATAAGCTCCACTACTACATCATAATATTCTACTGTTACACCATATGCCACATTGTCACATCATAATGCCCAACTCTTACATCATAATGTCGCTCTGTCACATCATAATGCTCCATTGTCTCATCATAATGCCCCACTGTCACATCATAATACCCTACTGTTACATCATAATGCTCCACTGTTACAACATAATGACCCATTGTCACATCATAATGCCCCATTGTCACATCATAACGCCCCACTGTTACATAATAATGTCCCACTGTCACATCATAATGCCCCATTGTCACATCATAATGCCCTACTGTCACATAATAATACCAAACTGTTACATCATAATGTCCGACGGTCACATCATAATGCTCCACTGTTACATCATAATGTCCCAGTGTCACATCATAAGCTCCAATATTATAATAATGTTCCACTGTCACATCATAATGGCCCATTGTGACATCATAATGCCCCACTCTTACATCATAATGTCCCACTGTCACATCATAATGCCCCATTGTCTCAACATAATTCCCCACTGTCACATCATAATGCCCTACTGTTACATCATAATGCTCCACTGTTACATCATAATGTCCCACTGTCACATCATAAAGCCCCACTGTAACATCATAATTTCTCAAGGTCACATCATAATGCTCCACTGTCACATGATAATGCTCCACTGTTACATCATAATGTCCCAGTGTCACATCATAAGCTGTACTATTATATCACAATGTTCCACTGTCACATCATAACGCACCATTGTCACATCATAATGCCCCACTGTTACATCATAATGTCCACTGTCAAATCATAATGCCCCATTGTCACATCATGATGCCCCACTCTTACATCATAATGTCCCACTGTCACATCATAATGCCCCACTGTTACATCATAATGTCCCACTGTCACATCATAATGCTCCACTGTTACATCATAATGTCCCAGAGTCACATCATAATGCTCCACTGTTACATCATAATGTTCCTCTTTCACATAATAATGCCCCATTGTCCTATCATAAGGCCCACTGTTACATCATAATGTTCCACTGTCACATCATAATGCGCCCATGTCCCATCATAATGCCCTACTGTTACACCATAATGTCCAATGTTCACAGCATAATGACCCATTGTTACATAATGATGCACACTGTTACATCATATTGCCTAACTGTTACATAATAATGTCCCATTGTCTCATCATAATGCCCAACTTTCATATAATAATGCCCCACCATTACATCATAATGTCCCACTGTCACATCATAATGCCCCATTGTGTCATCATAATGCCCCATTATCACATCATAATGCCCGACTGTTACATCATAATGTCCCACTGTCACATCATAATGCCCCACTGTTACATCATAATGTCCCACTCTTACATCATAATGCTCCACTGTTACATCATAATGTCCCAGTGTCACATCATAATGCTCCACTGTTACATCATAAAGTTCCACTGTCACATAATAATGCCCCATTTTCACATCATAATGCCCCACTGATAAATCATAATATCCTACGGTCACATCATAATGCTCCACTGTTACATCATAATGTTCCACTGTCACTTAATAATGGCCCATTGTCACATCATAATGCCCTACTGTCACATCATAATGCTTCACTGTTACAACATAATGTCCAACGGTCACATCATAATGCTCCACTGTTACATCAAAATGTCCCAGTATCACATCCTAAGCTCCACTACTACATCATAATGTTCCACTGTCACATCATAATGGCTCATTGTCACATCATAATGCCCCATTCTTACATCATAATGTCCCACTGTCTCTTCATAATTCCCCAATGTCTCAACATAATGCCCCACTGGCACATCATAATGCCCTACTGTTACATCATATTGCTCCAATGTTACATCATAATGTCACATTGTCACATCATAATGCTCCACTGTTACATCATAATGTCCTACTGTCACATCATAATGCCCCACTGTAACATCATAATGTCCCACGGTCACATCATAATGCTCCACTGTCACATGATAATGCTACACTGTTACATCATAATGTCCCAGTGTCGTATCATAAGCTCCACTATTACATCATAATGTTCCATTGTCACATCATAATGCACCATTGTCACATCATAGGGTCCCACTGTTATATCATAATATCCCACTGTCACATCATAATGCCCCATTGTCTCATCATAATGCCCTACTGATACATCATATTGCTGCAGTGTTACATCATTATGTCCAATTGTAACATCATAATGCCCCATTGTCACATCATAATGACCCACTGTTACATCATAATGTCCCAGAGTCACATCATAATGCTCCACAGTCACATCATAATGCTCCTCTTTTACATCATAATTTCTCAGTGTCACATCATAACCTCTACCATTACATCATAAACTTCCACTGTCACAACATAATGCCCCATTGTCTCATCATAATACCCCACTGTCACATCATAATGCCCCACTCTTACATCAAAATATCCCACTGTCACATCATAATGCACCACTGTCACATCATAATGCCCCACTCTTACATCATAATGCCCCACTGTCACATCATAATGCCCCATTGTCTCATCATAATGCCCCATTGTCACATCATAATGCCCTACTGCCACGTCATAATGCCCCACTGTTACATCATAATGTCCCACGGTCTCATCATCGTGATCCAGTGTTACATCATAATGTCCCACTGTCACATCATAATGCCCCATTGTCTCATCATAATTCCCTACTGTCACATCATAATGCCCCACTGTCACATCATAATGCCCTACTGTTACATCATAATGCTCCACTGTTACATCATAATGTCCCATTGTCACATCATAATGCCCCACTGTTACATCATCATGTCCCACTGTCACATCATAAAGCCACAATGTTATATCATAATGTCCCACTGTCACATCATAATGCTCCACTGTTACATCATAATGTCCCAGTGTCACATCATAATGCTCTACTGTTACATCATAATGTTCCACTGTCACCTAATAATGCCCCATTGTCACGTCATAATGCTCCATTGTCAAATCATCATGCCCCACTCTTACATGATAATGTACCACTGTCACATCATAATGCCCGATTGTCTCATCATAATGCCCCACTGTCACATCATAATGCCCTACTGATACATCATATTGCTGCACTGTTACATCATTATGTCCCATTGTAACATCATAATGTCCCATTGTCACATCATAATGCCCCATTGTCACATCATCATGCCCCACTCTTACATGAAATTTTACCACTGTCACATCATAATGCCCCATTGTCTCATCATAATGCCCCACTGTCACATCATAATGCCCTACTGATACATCATACTGCTGCACTGTTACATCATTATGGCCCATTGTAACATCATAATGTCCCATTGTCACATCATAATGTCCCACTGTTACATCATAATGTCCCACGGTCACATCATAATGCTCCACTGTGACATCATAATGTTCCACTGTCACATCATAATGCCCCACTCTTACATCATAATGCCCCACTGTCAAATCATAATGCCCCATTGTTACATCATAATGTCCTACTGTTACATCATAATGTCCCATTGTCTCATCATAATGCTCCACTATCACATCATAATGCCCCACTCTTACATCATAATGTCCCACTGTTACATCATAATGCCCCATTGTCTCATCATAATGCCCCATTGTCACATCATAATGCCCCACTGTTACATCATAATATCCCACGGTCACATCATTGTGCTCCACTGTCACATCATAATGCCCCACTCTTACATCATAATGTCCCACTGTCACATCATAATGCCACACTGTTACATCATAATGTCCTACTGTCATATCATAATGCTCCACTGTTAAATCATAATGTCCCAGTGTCACATCATAATGCTCTACTGTTACATCATAATGTTCCACTGTCCCCTAATAATGCCCCATTGTCACAAAATTATGCCCCATTGTCTCATCATAATGCCCCACTGTCACATCATAATGCCCCACTGTTACATCATAATGTCCCACGGTCACATCATAATGCTCCATTGTTACATCTTAATGTCGCAGTGTCACATCATAAGCTCCACTATTACATCATAGTGTTCCACTGTCACATCATAATGGCCCATTTTCACATCATATTGCCTGACTCTTAGATCATAATGTCCCAGTGTCACATCATAATGCCCCAATGTCTAAACCTAATGCCCCACTGACACATCATAATGCCCTACTGTTACATCATAATGCTCCACATTTACATCATAATGTATCATTGTCACATCATAATGCTCCACTGTTACATCATAATGTCCCACTCTTACATCATAATGTCCCACTGTCACATCATAATGCCCCATTGTCTCTTCATAATGCCCCACTGTCACATCATAATACCCCACTGTAACATCATAATGTCCCACGGTCACATGATAATGCTCCACTGTCACATGATAATGCTCCACTGTTACATCATAATGTCCCAGTGTCGCATCATAAGCTCCACTATTACATCATAATGTTCCACTGTCACATCATAATGCCCCATTGTCACATCATAATGCCCCACTGTTACATCATAATGTCCCACTGTCACATCATAAGGCCCCATTGTCTCTTCATGATGCCCCACTGTCATATCATAATGCCCCACTCTTACATCATAATGTCCCGCTGTCATATCACAATGCCGCATTGTCTCATCATAATGCCCCATTGTAACATCATAATGCCCCACTGTTACATCATAATGTCTCTCTGTCACATCATAATTCCCCACTGTTACATCATAATGCCCCACTGTCACATCATAATGCTCCACTGTTACATCATAATGTCCCAGTGTCACATCATAATGCCCCAATGTCACAAGATAATGCCCTACTGTAACACCATAATATCCAATGTTCACATCATAATGACCCACTGTTACATCATTATGCTCCACTCTTACATCATAATGTCCAACTCTCACTTCATAATGCCCCATTGTCACATCATAATGCCCCACTCTTTCATCATAATGCCCGACTGTCACATTATAATGCCCTACTGTTACATCATAATGCTCCACTGTAACATCATAATGCCTCATTGTCTCATCATAATCCCCTCTGAAACATCATAATGCCCCACTCTTACATCATAATGCTCCCCTGTTACATCATAATGTCCCACGGTCACATCATAATGCTCCACTATCACAATATAATGCTCCAATGTTACATCATAATGTCCCTGTGTCACATCATAAGCCCGACTATTACATCATAATGTTCCACTGTCACATCGTAATACACCATTGTCACATCATAATGCCCCACTCTTACATCATAATGTACCACTGTCACTTCATAATGCCCCATTGTCTCATCATAATGCCCCACTGTCAAATCATAATGCCATACTGTTACATCATAATGCTCACCTGTTACATCATAATGTCCCATTGTCACATCATAATGCACCATTGTCACATAATAATGCCCCACTGTTTCATCATAATGCCCCACTGTCACATCATAATGCCCTACTGTTACATCATAATGCTCCACTGTTTCTTCAAAATGCCCCATTGTCTCATCATAATGCCCCATGTCGCATCATAATGCCCCAGTCTTACATCATAATGTCCCACTGTCACATCAATATGCCCCATTGTCTCATCAAAATGCCTCACTGTTACATCATAATGCCCTACTCTTACATCATAATGTTCCACTGTTACATCATAATGTCCTATTGTCACATCATAATGTCCCATTGTCACATCATAATGTTCCACTCTCTCATCATAATGCCCCATTGTCTCATCATAATGCCCCACTGTCATATCATAATGCCCCACCATTACATCATAATGTCCCACTGTTACATCATAATGTCTCTCTGTCACATCATAATTCCCCACTGTTACATCATAATGCCCCACTCTCACATCATAATGCTCCACTGTTACATCATAATGTCCCAGTGTCACATCATAATGCTCCACTGTTACATCATAAAGTTCTACTGTCACATAATAATGTCCCACTGACACATCATAATGCCCCACTCTTACAAAATAATGTCCCACGGTCACATCATAATGCTCCACTGTCACATCATAATGCCCCATTGTCTCATCATAAAACCCCACTCTTACATCATAATGTCCCACTGTAACATCATAATGCCCCATTGTCTCATCATAATGCCCCACTCTTACATCATAATTTCCCACTGTCACATCATCATGCCCTACTGTTACATCATAATGCTCCACTGTTACATCATAATGTCCCATTGAGACAGCATAATGCCCCATTGTCACATCATAATGCCCCACTGTTTTATCATAATGCCCCATTATCACATCATAATGCCCCACTGTTACATCATAATGTCCCACAGTCACATCAAAATGCTCCACTGTCACATCATTATGCAGCACTGTTACATCATAATGTCCCAGTGTCACATCATAAGCTCCACTATTACATCATAATGTTCCAATGTCACATCATAATGTCCCATTGTCATATAATAATGCCCCAATGTGACATCATAATGCCCACTGTTACATCATAATGCCCCATTGTCTCATCATAATGCCCCATTTTCAAATCATAATGCCCCACTGTTACATCATAATGTCCCACTGTCACATCATATTGCCCACTGTTATATCATAATGTCCCACTCTCACATCATAATGCTCCACTGTTACATCAAAATGTCCCATTGTCACATCATAATGCTCCACTGTTACATCATAAAGATCCACTGTCACATAATAATGCCCCATTGTCACATCATAATGCCCCACGCTTACATCATAATGTCCTACGGTCAAATCATATTGCTCCAATGTCACATCATAATGCTCCACTGTTAAATCATAATATCCCAGTGTCACATCATAATCTCCACTATTACATCATAATGTTCCACTGTCACATCATAATGCCCCATTGTCTCATCATAATACCCCACTCTTACATCATAATGTACCACTGTAACATAATAATGCCCCATTGTCTCATCATAATGCCCCATTCTTACATCATAATGTCCCTCTATCACATCATCATCCCCTACTGTTACATCATAATGCTCCACTGTTACATCATAATGTCCCATTGTCACAGCATAATGCCCCACTGTTTCATCATAATGACCCATTGTCACATCATAATGCCCCAAAGTTACATCATAATGTCCCACAGTCACATCAAAATGCTCCACTGTCACAATATAATGCTCCACTGTTACATCATAATGTCCCAGTGTCACATCAAAAGCTCCACTATTACATCATAATGTTTCAATGTCACATCATAATACCCCATTGTCACATCATAATGCCCCACTCTTCCATCATAATGTACCACTGTCACATCATAATGCCCCATTGTCTCATCATAATGCCGAAATCTCACATCATAATGCCACACAATTACATCATAATATCCCACTGTCACATCATAATGCCCCATTGTTTCATCTAAATGCCCCGTTGTCACATCATAATGCCCCACTGTGACATTATAATGTCCCACTGTCACATCACAATGTCCCATGGTCACATCATAATGATCCACTGTCACATCATAATGCTCCACTGTTACATCATAATGTCCCTGTGTCACATCTTAAGCCCCACTATTACATCATAATGTTCAACTGTCACATCATAATTCCCCATTGTGACATCATAATGCCCCACTCTTATATCATAATGTACCACTGTCACATCATAATGCCCCATTGTCTCATCATAATGCCCCACTGTCACATCATAATGCCCAAATGATACATCATAATGCTCCACTGTTACATCATAATGTCCCATTGTCACATCATAATGCCCCACTGTTACATC
>PVIH01029750.1:0-13161 GCA_004025045.1 Sigmodon hispidus
CAGGGATGGAAAAAAAAATTCAGAGGGAAAGATGAACACAAAGAAAATATATGTGTAGCAATCTTATTTGTATTTCCACCCTTGATAAGCCATGCTTATGATTCTTATCTTCTGTATAGTTATTGTTAACTCTTCCACATTTTAAATTCTTTTTACTGTGTTTTTTTTTGATAAATACAAAATAAAGAAGGAAAAAAAAGAAAAAAAAATAAGTCTTGGCTATAATAAAATTTCTAAATTAGATACTAATGTAAAAGTGACCAGCTTATTGTGAGTGGTGCTATTTATGGGCTGGTGGTTAGGGGTTTATATAAAAGCACTTAGAGCAATTCATGAAGATAAAAATCAGTAAGCAGCACATCAGATCTGACTTCCAGGTTCCTGCACTGTTAAAGTTTTTACCTTGATTTCCTTTGGTGATGAACAGTGAGACATAGAAATGTAAACCAAATAAAGACTTTCTTCTACAACTTGCTTTTGGGTCATGATGTTTTATTGCAGCAATAGTAACCCTGACAGACAAAAGATAAATGTTCAATCAAAGAATGACTTCAGCAGGGAGGAGCAGAATCAAGATGATGTGTTTTTTGGTTTGCATTTTGGTGACTTGGAGGTGAAAGTAGGTGTTCTTGGAGGTGGCATGAAGATTAAGAGGATGTTGAATCCCACAGAACTGAAGTGACATTTTGTTGAGACTCTTTGTGAATATTGGGAGCTTAATTTCTGTCTTCTTTAGAAGCTACATGTGCTCAACTACCAAGTCATTCTTCATGTCTCCTTTTAAAATTTATGCTCATTTATTTGAGAGAAGGTTGAAATACCATGGTTTATATGTGAAGAATATAGGATAGCTTTTTAGGATTGTATCTTCTATACCTAAGTCCTAGGAATTAAACTGAGCTTGTCAAACTTGGATGTAGTATCATATACAAAACTCAGAGATAATTATTGGGGGAAGGCTGAAATATCAGAGAGAGGAAGCACCACAGTCAATGTCACCCAGCTGTCTTGCAACTTTTTTAGCCTCGTTTTTGTCAGTTTTTTTAGTTGGTTTTGTTTTTTTGGGGGGCTTATAAGTCTTTATATATTTATTTAGGTTAGGATTAACTACTTGGCATGTAGCCTTGAAGTTATAGAAACAAAAGTTCTGTCCTCAGAATTGTGGAATTAAGGGTGGAGGTTATTACTTTTGGCTTTTATTGTGTTAGGATTAAAGGTTTATGTGACTGACTTAATTGTTTATCTTTGTATTTAAGGTTTAAGAATTTTCTGAGGTGTCTGTCTAGGGTTTGACTGAGTGCTCTCTCCCCAATATTTAGGTTTTATTAAATATGTAATATATATTTACAGGAGGCAATTCTTTAACCTAAAGTTCAATCCCAATGGCTTCTAGTTTTTACTTTCTAACATATTTCTGAATTTGAACTTCCTTATTTGATGTTATCTCCTACACCAAGAATCCCTTTGAATTTGTTCTACAAATGACTGGAAAACACTTAGCATCCTATGAAACTACATGTAGTAGCTTCCCTGTACATGTCTGAGGATCCCAAAGGAGCCAGTCTGCAGGAAGCAGAAGGGCTGGTGCTTTTCTTGAAATTGAGCATGAAAGTCTGTAGGCCCCAGTTCTCACATTTGGGGTTGCAGTCATACTTTGTGCCTTTGTCATACAGTATTTATGTTATATGACAAATAATGTCTTTCCCTTAGTACAACATGTGACTAAGTCCTGGTAATTGCAATCTGAATAAAAAATTAAAAAGGCAATGGAGTTCTTTACTTCTAGAACTCCTATGAGTGGAAGAGAGTGGAGGGCAAATGGGCAGCAACAGCCTAATTCTGGAGAACATGATAGCCCCAATTCAGCACTCAGGAACTTTGGCCTGCAAATGATCACCCCATCTCCAAAGGCTGAAGGCTGAAAAGCTTAAAGCTATGAGCCCATGTGGCTCTGGCTCCCTTTTTTATTTACCACTTCAAAGAACAGAATCACTTACCATGGCATTCCTCTGGTATTCTCTCCATTATAATAGACATGAAGGGTCTGGTTACTCACAGCCAGTATATTCTTTGAGGTTCAGATTCCTTTTTTGGTCATCAGTCTACAGCTTCCTGCCCTGTCAACTCCACTTTAATGTATCAGAACCCTGAGAAAAAGCAGGCTGTACCTTGGAGAGATAACACTGCAGTGGATCTCTCACCACAAAATAGCCAGTGTGTTCTGTCTTTGGCTTACTCAGTTTGGAATACATGATAGGTCCCTGTGTATACTTAAGAGGTTTAGAAATTGCCCAAGTTTCTGTTTCTCCAATATCTCAACAAAAAACTGTGGCAGAGGTAGAGAAGAGAATCCTGTACTTAAGCAAGAATCTCTACTCCCACATTCTATTCTCATCTACCATTACATCTGGAGCAGAAAACATCTACGGGCCATGTGGACACTTTTTGCTGATCAATTACACAACTCCTGTTTAGATAAAATTCCAGCTCTTTTCCACATCAAGGCCACTTTGGGATCTTACCCATTTCTGAAGCCACCCACACTTTTCAATCTATGGCTAATAATACAATAACCACTTTGGAGTATCCTGACTCTGTCAGAGTAGACAAAGAAGGGCAAGCAAGATGACACTATCCACCAAATTTTAAGAGCCTCAGTTCAACCTTCAGAACCCAAGTAGTAAAGAAAATTAATTTTCACATGTTCTCTGTCCTCAGTATGTGCACCTTGTTATTTGTGCATACATACAGGCATGCATACAGGTAAATCAGGCCATGCATGCTGGTGCAAACTTTTAATCCCAGATTTCAGAAAACATGAAGATGATCTCTTTAGTTCAAGGATAGCCAGGTCTACATAATGTACTTGGTTTCAAATTAATAAATATGTAAATAGTAATTGTATATATGTAACAAAACACTGAAGACCACATCAATAATTGTTGCTTTAAAGAGTACCTCAAGTCTTCTCTGGGGGGGCATCTTGCTATATGGATACCTATCCCACTTTCTTTCTTTATCTGAAATAATGTGAGACACAAACATAAAGCTTCCCTATGAGTCTGGTGTCACTTGAGGTATCTGAGGGTCTGTTTTCTACCAATACCTAACACTTAATACCTGCTATGAGGTAAGTTCAGAGAACCATTGGAGGTTCTGCTTACTGCTTCTCCAAACTTCCAGTATGACTGGTGAGGAAGGTGACAAGGCCTTTTCAGAGGAGCCCAATGCTGCCTTGCTGTCAAAGACACTCTGGGGAGTTGTCATAAGCAATGCTCAGTGGAATCTACTATTCAAATAAGGTGGTATATATGACTGTCACTCCAGGACTTAGAGGCTGAGGTAGGAGGATTTCAATATCTAGAACTGTATGATAAAAGTAGCCTACAAAATATGGTGGAGATGGTTGCTAAGAAGAAGATACTGTGCATCAAAGACCTGAATTTATATCCCCAGTACCTATAATTAACAACAAAGCATGGCAGAGCATACTTTCAAACACCAACTGACAAGAAGAATCAGGAGGGCCCTCGGGGTTACTGATCAGTACACCTAGTCAATAAGTGAGGGCTATGTTCAGAGAGAGATTCTGTTTTAATATAAGGTGGAGAGTGTTAGAGGAAGACATTTCACAGACATCTCCACATGCACACAGACAAGGTTTTCTGACAATGAATATAGAAAAAAAAAGAACAAAGAAAAACCTGAGGTTCAGAGAGGCAAATACAGTTAAACTCAGAGGGGATGTAGCTCAGGGCCACATCTCATGCAAAAACTTAGGTTACAATCCCCGCAATTTTAAAAAAGTTCTTCCTTTAAACATCCTTCTATCATCTTGTCCTTTGGGAGTGCAGTTAGCTAATGAGGGTGCTGAGTTCTAGGAACAGTAGAATACGCACATGTGTGCATGCACACAAACAACATAGACATTCACAGAAGTGTATTGAGATAGGAATTAATCTCATACCTTAGACTGAAGGAAACTTTATATGCAGAAGAGAATAACCATCAGACTTTAAGTTAGTGCTACAATGTCTTTTGTATATAGTGCTATTTTAAAATATTGTGCCACATTTGTTCATTCTGCACTATTTAACTATGTAAAGACATGTTCCAATTTCAAATTAAATAAAATTAACCTGGATTAAGCAGTGTGGGTTTAGCAACTTGTTGATAATTAGCATAGTGAAAATTTTTTATAATTTTCTTAGGTGTAGAAGAGAGGCTTACCAAGACACCAGAAAAGAGACAAAGTTAGCTAGTTGTTAACTTTCTAAGATTGCATATTTTCAGTTTAGCCTTTGCATCTTAAATTTTGTTAGAAAAATAGAAATTTATTTAAATCTACCTTTACAAGCAGCAATAGAGCTATTTAATGTAAAAACAGAATTACCCCCAGGCTATGGCCTGAACAATCAGGCTACCAATGATTTTAAGAACAGCCACTGTTACAAAGGTAAAATAACAAGGTGTGTGTAATCCAATGTGAATGTGGAGGTCAGATAATCTGTGAGAGTTGGTGAGTACCTTGATGGGAAACACATTTTTCTTTTGAGTCATTTCTCTGGCCCAATAAAAAACACACACACACAGATGTGTGTACAAATGTTCAAGTTCTTAGATTAAGAGCAATAATTATGAAAGATAGAGACAGGATAGTAAGGGTCCATATATAAGTATCAAAGATCATATTTAATAAAAATTTGCAAGATTCAATTATTAGTTACCATGCTGCTGGAAAAAAAACGATAAAAGTGCCATGAAGTATGTATTAGAGTATATATGTGAGTATGAAAAAGGAGAGGAGATAGCATATATAATTAGGCAGGAAAGAGAACAAGAGAGATTTTCAGAGTGAGGATTTTTATGCTGAATTTAAAAGAGGGGTGAATATGACCAAAGTATAGCATGTAAAATACTTAACTGGACATTTTGCACATATAGCTTGTAACC
Source organism: Sigmodon hispidus (assembly GCA_004025045.1). NCBI lineage: Eukaryota > Metazoa > Chordata > Mammalia > Rodentia > Cricetidae > Sigmodon > Sigmodon hispidus. The sequence goes on from PVIH01029750.1 coordinate 4,954, forward strand.
AATAAACATGAGAAAAACCAAAACTTGCATCTATTTTTTTTGTATAGCCTCATTTTATGTTAGTACTTATGAGATTAAAATCAATTAATAAACCTTTCTCTTGTTTTATAACAGATATTTTATTATCTGAAAAAGACATTATCTTAATTTCTCTTTTATAATCAGCATCTATGGCACCTACAGTAACAAAAATTATCCAGAGGTATACTACTTCTCCCATGCAAAAGTCCAACTGTGCCTTTAGGCAGAGGCCCATAAACATCTATAAGCAGAGCTTAAATCTTTATTTCTGGAGTCAGACCTACATGAAAAGAGTAAATAAGAATCAATATCCTGTTTTGGGGTTTCCTCAGTAGAAAACCTGAATGGATTTACTTGCTGAGCAATAAACTCATAAATTGACCCACAGCACTGTATTAGACCCTGCCAAGGTAGGTCCATTTGTCAATTTTACAACAGGGGATTTCTTTGTAATCCTCTTTTACTGTCAGTTCCTGTCTAAGTTTTTCCCTTTTTACATTTTGGGCAAATTCCAGAATCCTTTGGTCTTCCCAAATTGGGGCATTACTTAATTTGATGCCCCGTATACACCAGAAGTAACTTTCTAGTGTCCAGCAATTCTCTTTGTACCAAGACTCTGGTTTTTTTTTTTTTTGATGAAAAAACACATCTTTAACTGTTTTCCCTTTTGTTGCAGCAGTCATAACCAACCTTTGATTATAAGATGGTCCAATATCTGAACACAACTAAATTGAATATAATCACAGATTTCCTTTCTTTCTTAATAATCTGATGACAGTATGACTAGAACATTAGTAATCTCATAAACCAGTTGTTTTACAAGTAAAACTCCAGCTTTATTTATTCTCTATCAGACTTTCTTTTGTTGTCATTATCTTAGAAACAAACATTTTTAAATAACTCATCTAGTTCATGCCTTATTTTTGAAATTTTTTCCATCTAATTTTCAGTGTCAGTTAATTTATTTTAAGCTTTTTTGCTACAGAGCTAATTTAAATAAATATGGCTTTTCCCTCTCGAGCTGTTGTTTAGTCAGGGTCAGGGTCGGTTTCCAGATTTGATGAGATAAAAATATAAGAATGAAAGATTTATCCTCTTACAACTTTGCCTGTTCTGCTGTCTTAGGCTCCTCCTATTCCCTATTGCCCAGACAGCCCTCTTCTCTAGTCTTTCTATGTGGCAGCTAGTCATCACTCAAGGTCAGCTATAAAATTTGGCACATTCTAGAGATTCTCAACTGAGGTCTGGTCCCTTGTTGAAAAGAAGCAAAGAAATTGAGTGTGTAATGGTAGACACAGAACAGTTGTAATGTCTACAGCAGTGGAAATATATACCTCTGTTCTTACTTGCAAAATTGTTTGTTCTTGGTTTGGAAAATGCCAAGGCCATCAACTGAATGAATATGTTCTGGAGAGAAATGAGAAGAAATTCTGATCTGTCTCTGAGAGTCTAAAACACTTGGGCAAGGGAGCAAAAAGCCTGTGAGACAGTATTCAATAGTTATGGGGAAGGATCTGGTTTCCTATGTTCAACACCAATCAGGTTTATATTCTTGTGCTCCTAAATTCTACCTCACTGGAATAGTGCCATTAGTGTATTAAAAAAAGAGGAGGGCACCACACACACACATATGCCACACACCCACAAACACCACATGCCCCCACACACCACACATACACTTGTGACTATACATATAAACATGTTTGAATGCCTGCTTGCCTGCCCATTTGCCTCTCTGTTAATGCTAGGCATGCCCAGTGCCTTCAGAAGCTAGAAAAAAAAGGTGTGGATCAGATGAAATTATGTTTGTGGACTGCTGTCAGCAGCTTTTATACTGCTAGGTGGGTGATGTGATATTAAGCCACAAATGACCAAGACATGACAGACAGTAGGATACAGTGGCAGGCCATTTAATTCCCATGCTTTTAGTTACATGCAACAAAATATTATTTTAATGTTCATATGTCTCCTGAGGAGAACAAAAGTTTTTTTTTAGAAAAATCAACAGTTTTTCAGGGACAATAAAACAAAATGTACTCTTATCAATGTGACATGAAGCAAGAGTTTGTTGGGTGCCTGTTTCCTGATGAATTGCTTTAATTTTCTTTTAATTTAGCAAAGGCATGTTAGATCTATCATAGAAATTAAATAAATTTTCTGTATTTTATATTTCAACTTTGATTACTATTACTTGCCAGCTGGTTGGTTTCATGTGTAATTTATTAGTAATATTTCTAATTCTCAGGTAGTGGCCATAGTGTATCTGTAGGCATTAGCTGTGACCTAATGTGCTTTCTTCATATGTAGCTGAGCCTAACCTGGCTCGAGTTACCTTAAATTTTATTTTTTTATGTTTAATGTAATTTATAGAAAAGAGACTCAAAGAACAGTTATTTTCATTATTTAATATGCCTATATAGGAACAAACTAACTATAACTATTGTTAAATTTGAAGCTGTGTTTATCAAGTTTCTCCCTTTTAAGATATTCTCAATGCTCCATCTTTTTAAAGAAATTTCAATACAAATGTGCCTTTTATATAAGAATAGATGATGATAAATAAATAGGTAATAAAAAATTAATGAGGTTCTGTGATTTTTTTATATCTTTGCATATTTTTTAAATGATGTGCTAAAGTTATAATTGGACCTCCGATATGTTTTAAAGTTAGCCAATTGAAGTTATAAATTCACTCATGAGACTTCTTTTACTGTGAGCCAAAATTTGTGTAGTGTTGTTTTCATGTCTTTATTTCCTTGAGAGAATCTTTCTCTTTCTTAATCTACATTTATGTTCTGTCTCATTTCACATGCAGTGATTAATACATTATTTATTCTTTACTTTAAATAGCCTCTGATGTCCATGTCAGTCTTCTATGAGTATTTGACAAGAGTGTTGTACACAGAATTATAAGCCATAAAATTTCAAGATCATTGTTGATTTCTAACATCTTGACTCTGTGGGAGAAATTTTGGGGAAGAATCAAGAAAGAGTGAGGCTAAAACTCTCCTGGAATACTAAGATATGCCTTTCTTTTGCCTTCCAGTTTAAAATAAACTCAGGGATTTTTTTGACCCAACTGTGGGGTTTCCCCTTCACCCAGCAAGATTTTTAAGATGTTTCTCGGGACCCTAACCCATGACCATGTCAGTATGTCCATTTAGATCTAATGTGAGCTTCACAAATGGAACTCCAAAAGTCAGGTATTGAGAAACTCGAAACAGTAACTTATATCAAATCTTGCAAGGCAATACAAAATATTATTATAGCCCAGCATCCTAAAATTCAAAGGACAATGGTCATGGTGAGCTTGGTGAATCTCAATGAAATTTTTAATTTTATACCCAAAATCCAGACCCCTGGAGACCAACAAGAGACCAAAGAAATTCAAAGGCAAAGTCTTCTTAATTATGAGTTAAGTCAAGATTCTTAGTCCACCTGGTGCAGGAGTGGAGCATGAGAGACCATGAGTGGCAGGGGAAAGAATGTTAATATGAGATAAATCAAGGGGATATAAGTGTCTGTGGCCTGTATCAGAATAAACTTACGATTGGTCACCCCAGATGTGCCAGCCCTAGGCTCCAGTGGCTGCCTACACCTATAAGACATTTTGTCTCTTAAGGTTGTTGCTGTGGTTACTGCATTCCATCTTTATCAAAAAAACATACTCACAGTTGCTAGTTTTAACTTTTAATGTGTTCTTTCTGCTATATGGAGACATCTGGTGGGGATTTTAGGAAATGAGGCTGAGCCCAAATGTGGGGCTCAAGGACATATCCTGCTATGCCATAGTTCTTTATTCTCCTGGGTCTCCTCTGAAGTGTGTTATGGCAGTGGAATAGTAAAGAGTGAGGTCTGAGAAAAAGCTTGTCCTTTACTATTAGTTTCCTGGAACTTGTGCATTATACTAGGCTGGACTCAAACTCTGTCTTTACTTACCACATTCGGGGTTTATAAGTATGTGCCAGCAGCTGCTCCTTTTTTGTTTTTCTTAATTAAATCTCTGGATAGTAGACAAGAATGTATGGGGGTGAAGGACAACTTGGGGTGAGTTAACTTCCTGCATCATTGTGTTACTGAAGATTGAAAACAGGTCCTCAGTGTTAAAAGTATTTGCTGGACCTAGCAGAGTTTTGTGGGTTAAGGTATTTAGTCTTAGAAATGAAGCCTAAATTCTCACATAAGCTAGAAAATTACATAAACATTTATCTACATCCCCAGTAGGTTTTTATTTACAGAGATGGTAGAGATGAAACTTGGCCCTCATTTTGCCAAGTTGGCATCATACCACTGACTGGTTCTAGCATGACAATTTTGTTTGTAGCCTTTGACATGTTTACATGTTCCTTGGTTTTGTTGATTTAGCCATGTTCTCAGAGTAACAGCATCTTCCTGAAGTCTCAAACTGTTAGGCATCTTTTAAGATGACACTCAGAATACTTCTGAATAGACACTCAGAAAATTGGAGTCCCTGCTGTTGGAAGTAGCTGGAATCTCAGATTTATGGTTTTAATTAAACCTTTATTTAGTCAGCATGGTAACATACACCACTCATCCCAGCACTTGGAGAAATAAGGCAGGAGAATCTTCTGAGACTATACATGTGGAGCCACCCTGGGAAACACATTCAGGTGCTGCCTTTATGTCCAGCTACAGCCATAAGCCAAGTGTGCAGACAACCCCATCTTTAAGAGAAAAGCAACAAGGCACTACAAAGACCCAGTGAGACCCAGGTTGTTTTGATGGGGCATCTGTGATTGAAGAACCAGAACCAGAAATGCAGCAGCAGCTGCTAGTTTGCAATGAAGGGCAAAGTAAATGGGTGCTCAAAGGCCTAGGAGCCTGAAGGACAAAAATCAGGTAAGTCTGTATCAGTCTGTAATGACTGTTTAAAAGGAAAAAACTCTCTGGTTCCTGAACTCGAAGCTGTTGGTTGCTCCATTACCTAGGTTGCTTGTGGCTTCTGCATTTGAGAACAGTCAGGGTAGTGTCCTACTCTGATTAGAGTGAGAATAAGAACATCTGAAGATCACATAAGGACTAAAGGGAAACAGGCAATAAGAGAAGAGAGTTTATAGGACTTATACAATTCAAAGCTGGAAAGTGCATACAGATTAAGGGACTCACCAGACTGCAGAAGACTGTGGAAATATACAGCAGTGCCATGACATATATAATTTCCTGATTGAGCACCACCTGGTAAAGCTGTGGAGTCAGTAAATGTTAATGACCTGTTGTGTTTTGTGTGTATCTTTCTTGGGTCACACTGCTATGCTGACCTAATAAAAACAGGTTTATTCATAGCACTTTTCTGTGGGTTTTACATCTTTTGCGTACCCTTGGAGTTCTGAATATGCAGGAAGTTGATTTCTCTTTATGCTTTATAATTCTGATTTATAGAAATGATACCAGAACATTCCTCTTCACTGACACAAAAATGTATTAGTGTTTTTTTCTGAAACACAATTGATTTTATACTTCAGAACAAATTCAAAATAGACTAAATTGTCCCTGCAAAAATTATACAAATACTAATTAATAAGTGTTGGCTTTGGTAAATTATTACTAGGCAGCTTTTATGCATTACTCCTCCAATTATTGACTTTATGCATGTACCTTGACAACTGAAGATTCAAACTGCAACTGTTATTATTAAGCCCTGGATTTCAGTGTCATTCTCTCTGGATAAAAATTATGTGCAATGACAAACATCTATTAACTGTCTGGTCTTTGTAACCTTAATAGGCTAAGAAAAACATGGTTAATAATTTGTGATTTGAGAGGAAGTCTATCTAAACATGTAATTTGGAGTTATACAGAGTATAACTGGGATAGAGGCACCACCAATTTACAGTGAAAGAAAGAAGGTATAGTATGTATGAATAGAGTGGTTGGCCATGTGCTGAATAAAGAATGATGCTGAATAGCCAAAGAAAAATGCATAAAGCTGAGAAGTACCATGGAAAATGCTGCAGATGGTGAAAATACATGTATGTGGGTGTTCAATGAAATAAGAATATGAGAAAAACTATGTTTAGAGCAAAGGGTAATGAATGTATTTGTGTTGTGAGTGTGTGTGCTGTAAAGAAGATGAAGAAAAAAGAATTAAAGAGAATGAAAAAAATGTGAAAGAATGAAGATAGCATAGAGCTGTGTGGAAATGCGTAAAAAGTTTAAAATGTTAAATGGTGAGAAAACTATGTAAATGAGATGAACAGGTTTGGCTTTGGGAAAAATTAAAATTTGCAGAGACAAGGAAAAAGAAACTACATAAAAAAGATATGAGTAAAGTATATAAGAGAGATATGTAGACATGTGAATACACATATATATGTAGATATGTGTATGTAAGTATATATATATATATATATATATATGTCTGTATGTGTGCAAAAAAGATAGGCAGCTATGTATAGAATGTACCAATGTGCAGACTTGTAACAATGTGGAACCAAAAAAATTCAGAATCTATTTTAAGTAGTAAAAATGCTTATCATCAGAAAGTATATGCTTCCTTATTTTACTAGTTAGTTAGATATAACATTATTCTTAATTACCCTCTGATAAAAAATTTCTTATCTCTCACTACTCTGAGGCACTTTTCTTTATTAGCCTGGAGAGAAGTTTTTGGAAATTGGCCCCCTATTCTCCACAATAGCAGATAGTGTCTGTAGAACTAGGGTAGCACAAGGGAGGGTCTCCAGAATCCATTTGGCATTGAGAACATCAGTACCATGGAGCAGAAGGATCTTCCAGGGAAGTGGGTCTTGTCCTTCTAATGACATTCTCCATAATAAAGAGAGGCTAGGCCTGATGAAAGAAATAGGGATGAGAGCAGTAATGGAGAGTGATGCAAAACAATACAACTCTGAGCAGAGCAGTTTCATTGAGGAAGCCTGGATGAGGCTGCATTATATTTGGGATATGCTGGCCTACGGCTAGGCCATGCTGAAGAGCACAGGCCCATCAGCCACCAAGTGGAACTTGAGTCTATTTGGGACTAGTTCATAGTGAATCTCATGATGATCTTACTCATGGTAAAAGCTTAAGTGGGTGGAAAAGAAAATAATAGAAGGGGCCAAAATGGCCTCACATGAGGATTGACCATGCAGGAAACCAGGGCCATGAGTAGTAGCTTTCTTGCTTCCTGGCTTTGGAAAATCTCCTGTCTTGAATTTTATAATTTTGAAAAATCTAACAGTTTTATTTGAGAAGCATGAGTTCTCGAGGTACAAAAGAACATAGTACAGTTATGATAGGTGATGTAGAGGATTTCTAAATTGGCAAACAGTGAGTGATATCTGGCCTGGTCACTTAGAACAGTGGGCATGTTTTTCTAGGTTACAAAATCAACAGGGTTAAACCGAACGTGGGTCAGTTTTCTACATCTTGACTGCATTTTTTTATATGTTTTATTGGTGCAATCCCTAGGCAAACTCCTATTTCGACTTCTATATCTTCTACTTGTGCCCTCAGAGTCTCAGTTGAATTCTAGTTAAAAGTATATTCAGTGTACAGAAAGACAACACAGATAAGATCATATTTTTAGGGTCACAGAAATAGATTTTTCTCTTCTCATTTAAAGAAGTCAAAAAAAGAATATCATCAACAAAACAAGCTTTACTACAAATTTTTGACTATATCAACTTGAAACAGACTAGAGTCATCACAGAAGAAAAAACTTCAGTTGACAAAATGCCTCTATAAATTTTTGTCTATAAGGTATTCTCTTAATTATATAAGTTCCCAGTCAATTGCAGGTAGTTTTATTCATGGGTTTTAGGTTCTATAGGAAAGCAGGTTGAGCAAACCAGTAAGCAGCATTCTTCCATGTCCCCTGCATTATCTTTAGCTTCCAGGTATTTGCAATGTTAGAGTTCTTTTCCTGACTTAACTTTGATGATGAAAAGCAATATAGAAATGTTTGCCACATAAAGACTGTCTTCCACAACTTGCTTTTTGGTCATGATGTTGTATTGCAGCAATAAAATTCCTGACAAAAACACAGGGTAAGTCAAGAGAGTAACCTCAGCAGGGAAGAGCAATATCAAGATGGTATGGTCTTCTGGTATGCTTTTTAGAGGCAAGAATGTATCTACACATAAAAGTAGGTGCTTTTGGAGGTGGTTTGGAGGTCAGAAAGGATGATGAATTCCACAGAACTGAAGTTACATGTGGTTATGAGAC
>PVIH01029751.1:0-13160 GCA_004025045.1 Sigmodon hispidus
ATGTCAGATTATATTAGAATACATATTAATTTGAATTACATTATATGTGATCCTGCCACCTTTAAAATAATATTATATAAGGAAACTTTATTAGTTTCTTTAAATATCATTATAAAATATTTTATTATATGTTGCAGTATAATGTTTAAAAGTAAATTAAAATAGTATTGTAATAATGGCAGAGAAACAAAAACTCAGGGGCAGTGATGTCATCTTAGGGCAAAGAGCCTGTGTCCCTCCCACAATGCTCAGCTCTAAAATACCTTGTGTTCCTCTCACAATGCTCAGCTCTAAAGTACCTTGTGTTCCTCCCACAATGCTCAGCTATCAATCATTCTAAGAACCTCCCTCAGGGGTCAGCTGTTCATCAACCTGTGTTGCTCACAGAGTTCTCAACTGTCAAAATTCCTGTGTCCCTCCCACAGTGCTCATCTGTCAATCACCCTTAGTCGCTTTTACAGTGCTCAGATGTCAAGCATCTTTGTTTTTTCCTACACTACACAGATGTCAATTACCACTATGTGTCTCCTACAAAGCTCAGCTGTCAATCACCCTGTGTCTCTCCCACAGTGCTCAGCTGTCAATCATTCTGTGTCCCTCTCACAGTGCTCAGCTGTAAATCATTCTTTTTCTCTCCCAAGTTGCTCGGCTGTCGGTCAACCTGTGTCCTTCCACAGGGCTCTGCTGTCAATCATGTATCTATAAATATTGTGACTGATCCCCAGTCAAATAATATGAATTTTAGTCTTTACTTGAAACATCAACTATTAGAATTATTTATATTTTGAAACTGAAGAAAAAAAATGAACAAACAAAATGTACAGAAATTTAAAAATAAAATAAAAAAGAAACAATGAGGTGTATACGATGGAAGGTAGCTACCAGGTGTACAATTGGGTTTTCATGTTTTAAAAATGAATATAAATCACCAATAAAATAAAAAAATAGGGTGCAATCAGTCTACTAAATCTATTATCAGAATTATTCTAGTTTTTAGAGGAAACAAAAACTCTAATTAAATAATATAAAATAAAACACAAAAAATAAAATAAAAACCATATTAAAAAAGGACCAATGATATATATATAGAGAGATAGATAGATATAGATATACATATGGTGAAAGCCCCCTGACGTTAAAGCTCACACAGTGTTATAATCCCCTCATTAGAACAAGACTGATCTACTCTGGATAGGTTATCAATTTCTGAAATGAGACTGTTGATTCTAAAATAGAAATAAGATTTTCAGACAATTAATTTACGTAACAAGGTCCTCATTTGAATCCATATAACTTGTCTTTGTGAATAAAGAGCCAGTGCCAACAACAAAGTTGTTTCTGGTGAGAGGGAGAAAATTGTTTCTGCAGCCACAGATGTTACTTTTAATGGAAAAATGGCTGCTATTTTAGAATTTATAGAAAGTTATTATTTCTAGCTACTGTGGCATGAAATATACCTGAACATGTGGGCTTGTTATTTGCAAAGTTAGTTTTGAATAATTTTTAGGAAATTATGTTATTATTTCTGTTTATGTTTGTGGACATAAAATATTCTGTTATAGACTTAAAATTTGTACTAGGTATCATTGGGATTTTTATGTCCGATATAGTTGTCAAAATTTCAAAAAATGGAAAAGAACATTTATGAATGAATCATCAGTAGGCCTCAAGGCAAAAAAAATAATTAAAAAACTCAGGGGACTGAACAGAGGTAGAAATAGTTTACCAAGGAAAATAGCAACAATTTCAACAATTAGTATTTTTTTCATTTTCAATTAAATAACAATACAAAACCATTTTCATACAAAACAACATACATTTCTTTCAAAACAAATTCCTGCTTATGTGGTTAGATAGATGTACCTCATTCATCAAGTGGCATCCATTTCTGTTCTTCAGTTTTTGAATGTGTGTTTTTGTACTGAAAAAATTATTTACTTGCCTATTTTTTTCATTCATTTTTCCAATGTTTATAGTCAAGTCCCCCTAAAGAAAATATTATGAAGCCTATGTCATCCTCCATAAAAACTGTGAGTCTTGACATAGTAAGTTAAAGATCCAATGTTGTTGAACAAAGAGAAAGTTTGTCAAAGTTACTGTAATATATATTTTAAGACATTTTTTTTTTTTAAAAAAAAACTTTATTCATTTATTTATTTGCCTTGGTGTTTGCCTGGAACTGGAACTACAGACAGTTGTTAGCTGCCATGTGGGTGCTGGGAATCGAACTCGGGTCCTCTGGAAGAGCAGACGGTGCTCTTAACCGCTGAGCCATCTCTCCAGCCCTATTTTAAGACATTTTTTGTCTAGAATGATGTTGGGCTAAGAGGTGACTTTCTCTGATTTCTCAGATGCCTGACATTTGCAGCAGAAGGCATATAAAAAAAAAAAAAGATTCCACAATTTCAGTTCCATGTATGAAATTGAATTTATATTATGTGACGGTCAACCCTAGATCTAGAATCTAGTGAGGATGTTCACTGCAGTCCATTCCAGGGCATTGCTTTTGTATAGTGAGAGGCCATGGACTCAGTCTCTAGTTCTAACATCAGTAAATTTAAATCTAAAACTACTGTAGTATTGATGAACTAAGACTATATTTATCCTTATAATATAACATGTAAATGTATCTAAGTATATATATATATTTCTCTATGTATGAATACAGATGTATACACATATACAGATGCATAGATACACATATACATATATGTCCACATGTATACATATATACATATATGAATATATATGATTCCTGAGCCTTGACATGGTACAATTTTCATATGTACATATAAATATATACATATGTGTATATATATGCATATACATATATCACACACCTACATGTACATACACATATATAAATATATATTCACAAAAAGTGTAAGAACCTCCAGATGCACAAATTCCAGTGTCTATGAATAAAACCTCAGAGCCAAATATTGGAGGAAACACTGAACTATCAGAGAGAGAAAACAGATCACAGTCAATTCACACCCAGCCAACTTCTCAGGGTAAAAGTTATCTTCCAGATTCCTCAGCCTGGTTCATTGCTTCTACAGAATACACTGGCTATATGGGCCTTATTAAATATCTGCTTCAACCAGTGGTTTTACTTTGGGGTTCAATTCTGCATCATATTCCAGAGTTAAGATTAAAGGTTGGGTTACTACTGTTTGCTTCTTAGGCCTTGAACTGACAGGTACACAGAAAGATCTCTGTCTCTGGACTTATGGCATTTAGAGCATAGGTCAGCAATTCCACTTTTTGCCCCATGCTGAAATTAAAGGTGTTAAGTACCATTCTATTATGTTCCTGAGTGGATCTCTTCTCTGATATTCCAGAGTGATTTTATTAAATATAAAATATGTCACAACTCAAGAGTATTTTTCTATCCCTTTGCAGGGTTTCAGTAGAGAGAAAGTCATTATTCTCACAGAGAAGGTTGGGGCTCACTATTTTTTGTTTTTGCTTTTGCTTTTTTTTATTTGTTTATTCAACATGCAAACATTATAGGGAAGGTGGTATCAGATGTTATCATAGATGGTTGTGAACCACCTTGTAGTTGCTGGAAATTGAACTCAGTACCTCTGGATAAAAAGTCAGTGCTCTTAAACTATGAGCCTTCTCTCCAGCCTCCCTCACTCTTTTTTGAAATCTAAGGTGACTGAAAGTCTGTGGGCCACAGTGCACAGTACAACTTCCAGTGCAAGTTTGCATAACTCTAGAGATCTTGGCCAGGAAGAAACAGAGTGCACAATCTTTTAGTCCTACTGTTGGCTTGATTTAGTAGAAAAACAAAATTGTAGAAATCCACATCTGTATATGGTTTTTGTGTAAAATAGTAACTAGTCTGGTTTCCTTTGCGTCTTCTTGGCAGAGAATAAAGAGACACCCAACAACATACATCATTTTAAAGAATCCATGAATGTTTCTGGCATTTAATTTCACCACATTCCTTACATCCTGGCGTATCAAAAGAACCTTGTCATCCTGGCCTCAAACTTTGGAGTAGAGGCATAGCAATATTTGTGCAGAGTTAGTTTTGCATAATTTTTACATAATTATATTTTTATGTTATTCCTCTCTCAGTTTGGGAACAAGAAATCTTATATTTTACACTTTAACATTTTTTCCACCTTACAAAATTTTGTAAATATGACAAATTAAATCAACAGTTAAAATTTCAATGATAGCTGTTCCAAATTTATAAAAGAATCATTAGGAACCTTCAAGGCTACAAAAAGATGTCAAAGAAACTCAGAAGATCTAAGAGTGAGAGAAATAGTTTTCCAATGTGACTAGTAAAAATGTAAATGAATATTCATAATTTTTTGAGTTTTATATTAAGTAATATCACAAAACCCTTTTCATTTGTGTCTACAAAACAATTTATATTTCTTTCAAAACAAACATAAATTTTTTTCTCATTAATTCTAATTATATATTTCCTTCTGTAACATCTGTTAATTCAGACATATTTGTAAATGTGTCTATGAATATGCATTGCTAACAAAATAAATATTATTAATTTGTTCCTCATAATTTTGGCATTTTTCATACCTCCTTTCTTCCCATTGTGCACCCTCTACTATTCTTTTCTACTTTTTAGGAATAATAACATTAAGTTACTCTTGGAATAGGAAAAACTGAGAGTGGTGACCTAAGCCTTTAATCCCATAACTTCAGAGACAGAGATCTGTCTGTGTTTTTATGAATTCAAGGCAGACTACCAAATAAATAGCTAATGCCTTTAATCTTAACCTGAATGTGTTAGGGTTGGCAAAGCATATTTAAGGTGTGCTTGAGAAAACAGTAGCAATTATAAGCTACCAGAACTTAAGCTAATGTAGGTGGAAGATAGATGGGTGAGATTTGACTATAGGGTTTTATCTCTTTATATTTTAGCCTTTCCCTGATACATGACACTGAGGCTCTTTCATTACAATCAGAATTTATGCAAGACTTTACAGTCTTATTGGCCAACTAGAGGTGTATGCCCCTTTATAATTCTCTAAGTATTGGGCTGCTGCCATATTTTCTAGAGCAATGTTAGAGCCAATTGGAAAAGACATTTCTGTACAGTCTTCACACTGAACATCTTTATATTTACAGAAGATGTGAAACCAAGCTATGTTTTCAAGTGTGTGAGATGAGGTAAAAGCAGCTTGACACTGTATGTGAAGTGTTACCATGAAACTTAATAGTTTCACTCACATACCCATCACCTCAAGATCTTCTACTTATGCCTGAATGTACTTTAGAGTCTTATAAATGTTTACCAGTGTGATGATGTTATCCAAAGCTAAAATATCAGTAGAAGTGCTAATATGTGTGAGCAAAACACCAGGAGACCTGTAAAAGCTACAAAGAAAGTAGTTTTATCAACATTTTTAACAGTAAAAATGTTGAGCCTGTAGCCTCATAATTTTGGTAGAGGAAGCTGCCTCTTAGGGTGTAAAAACCTTTCCCAAATGAGCAATGCAATTCACTAAAATTTTAATAGAAACTATCATCTCTTGTTACCACTTTTGTTGAATACATGTGAGCATATAAGTTTGTCAGCATGTTGTTATTTTTGAGTCATATGAAAATGTTATTTTTCTGCCTGTGTTTGAATGTGTGTCTCTGTGTGTATGTCTGTCTGTATCCCTATGTAAGTGAATGTTTGTGTATGTGTGTGTGTCTAGTTGTGAGAGTGTGTATTTGTATGTGAGAATCTGTGTGAGTTTATAACTCAGTGTGTGTCTGTTTATATGTTTGTGTGTGTGTCTCTGTGTGTATAATTCTGTGTATCTATTTGGGTGTGTGTTTATATATGTATGTGTGTATGAGTCTGAGTCTTTGTCTCTGTTCTTGTGTGTTTCTCTGTCAGTGTATTAATGTGTGTGAGAGTATCTGCCTTGGTCTCTTAAGTGAATGTTTTTTTTTTTCTTCAGTGCTTGAGTATTTTGTATTGGAAAAACTACTCACCTATTTTCTTCATTGATTTTTTACAATGCCTATAGGTCACTTCCTCTATAGAATAAAATGCAAAATGTACTTTTTGCATGATAAGGAGCTATATATGTCAGAAGTGCAAAAATAGCATGTGGGATTGTGTTCTGCTACATTGTAAATATTTGTCCTTCCTACTGGTGTAAGAAAATGCTTAAAGGCCAAAAGGATGACAGAAGGAGTGGGTGGTTCTACCACATTTAAAGAGACCAAAATTCTACTCTAAAAAAGTTACCACCTAGCTAATCATAACTTAAAGAGCTAAAACTTAACTAACCACACATCTGAGCCATAAGTCAATCATCATAAAATTAGTGTAGTTTTCTTTTCTAGGGGGAAAAAGTTGGATATCAGAGAGATAGTGAACAAACCACAGCCAATACACATGTTCATATATATGGAGAGAGACAGCTGAGGACTAGGTATTCTGGTACCATACAATATGAGAACTACCCTAGTCCAGGGAGGTGAGATTCTCTGGGGAAATGGTATTTTAGGCAATAGAGTAAATGTCAATTAGGCACAGGTGTATACCCTAGAGATGAATATTTGCACTCCAAAGGCATTAGCTCAACTATGTTCATAGTAGCATTATTCATAATAGCAAAAACCTGGAAGCAACCTGGATACCCCCCAACTGCAGAATAGATTAACAAACTTGGTACATCTACACAATGGAGTACTACTCAGCAGTGAGAAAAGATGATATCCTAAAATTTTAGGCAAATGAATGAATTTGGAGAATATCTTCTTCAGAGAGGTCTCTCAAATGCATAAAGATAAGCAAGGGAAATACTCACTTATTAATGGACTCTAAACAAAAAAATGCAAAAAGCAAAGTATCTCCAACCTGCAAACCACATTCACTGAACTGCTTGGGATCTGATACACCTTGGACTGGCAATTTGGATCCCACACCCTCTAGAGGAACACCTGACTCAGTCTTGATGTTTTGGGGGGGAAGAAGCTAGATCTGCAAGGAGTGGATGCTGAATTAAGCTGTATTGGGACATTGGGATCTTAGGAATTCCTTCCCTTGCTGGGGACGAGATGGGGAGATTTGGAGAAGAGAGTATGAGTGGAGTGGTTGGGAGGGAGAAGGGACCTTGAACAAGGATATACATAGATAGAAAATGTGACTTTATTTGTAATAATAAAAAAGACACAAAAAAATGAAACCATATCAGTGTATTAACCAAGATAACTTGGAAACAAGAAATAAAGTACATATTTGGACACATGCTATTGAAAATATGGTTCATAGGAGGTAGATGATCAATGGCACTCAATAAAATTTGGAAGCCAGTTGACTGAATACCTCATGCTATGGAGATGGTGGCTAAGATCTGTTGGTACAACATGTGCACTGACAGCCACATGCTACAAGGTGGTGGTGCTGTTCCAAGAAGAAAATCCTTTTAGGCACTCAGTCCAGAATTTCTCAAGTTCTTAAGAGCATTTACATGAATGCTGTTTTCCTGTGAACTGGGAATCTTTTCACTCTTTTATCCCTCCATGCCCTTGCTAGTGTAATTTTTTGTTTTTTATTTAACATTCTAAGACTACTGATCCAAATTTTAAGGCTCGTATGAGGCTAAGTATTTTTTTCAAATGGCACTCAGAGTGGCACCAACTGGCAATCTATTCAACATATTTGAATAGATTATTTATTATTATTATTATTATTAATAATAATAATAGCTAATTTACTGAACTACGTTCAATAACAGGATGTTGCTGTTGCACCTAAAGAGGCTTTTGGCACTGTCTTTTTCTTCTCTTTCTATGGATTTCTGTCAGAAAATATTGTATTATTGTTTACTTAAGAAGGTAGCTGTCTTATTAGAAAGAGAGAGAAAGGCTAGTGTATTGTCAGGGACATGATAATGAAGTACAGTTTACATTTATATATACAAATATAGAGAGACAGAAAGACAGAGACCTAGTCTATGTAAGAATGCAGTTCCATTTATATATATGTATATACATAGGCTACTGTATTATCAGGGACCTAAGAATGTAGTACTCTTTACACACAGACACACACACACAAGTATATAGACACAGAAAGACTCTCCCTAAGAGTGTAGTTTTGTTTACATACATATGCTACTGTATTATCAGAGACCTAAGAATAAAGTGCACTTTACAAACACAGACACACACACACATAGACAGGGCAGTCTACCTATGAATATAGTTCACTTTACATATATATACACACACATATATGTGTATGTGTGTATATATGTATATACATATATATACAGAATCCAATGAGGCCATCCCCCATTGAGAGCCCCAATGAAAGCTGCCTGCTGTTTCTGTGTTGTCACAAAAATAATCATTGACACAGTCCCTGTGGGAGATGGTTCAAAGCTCCAAAAATTGCCTTAAGGTTCATTTTTATATCATTGAGTGTTTACATAATCTCTTAATAAATATTAGTCTTTTATGTGATCAATTGCAAATAATAAATAATTGCCAATAAACAATATCCACATTCATTTGCTGTTATTCTTTCATAATCCATAGACATTCTAATCAATACATTTTACAATTAAAAAATATATTATTTATATAAATAATTCATATGAAATTCTATTTCATTTGCTGTAAACGATTAACAGAAAGGAGAACTTGTAGGATCCCAAAGTCTATAAGTGGTCACTGCACAGGGGAGTGACCTGCCACTGCTCCTGCCCTATGAGCAGATATCAGAGATAATCTGTCCACAAAGATCCCCATAAACTGTTCCTGGCTTCTCCAAATCCACTATATCACATTTTCTGGGGAATTACCAGGTCCTGGTTATTCAAGCATTTGACCCTGGTGTTGACCACATACTGGTTTTTATACAAATTTAGCATTTTACAACTTTTGTGACTATTATGGGTTATGGTGTTTCTTCCTCTGTAGACATCAAATCTAATTCACACCTGAATGTTCTTTCCAGTTTTAAATATTTTACCAGTATAACAGCCATATCAAGAATAAAAAAATCCAAGAATAAATGTGCCAAAGTGTATGAGTAAAACACAAGAATGACTGAACCATAGATTAAGAAGTTGAAATATCTCTGCACTTCTGAGAGAGGGAGGGTCTTTAGTTTAAATAACTATACATTAAAACATTCACTATATCTGTCTAAAAAAACAAATTAATTTTTTTCTAGCATATTTATGGCTTGTTTTCTTATGAATACTTTCTACATAAACTAACATCACATATATAACTCAAATTTGTATATATTATAGAAATATTAATTCATGTAAAAACAATAATTTACATATTTAAATAAATATAAACATATTTCATATAAATATGCATTGCTAAGTAAATAAATACTTTTTAATTTATGTATTCTTTGTACCTATGACCACCTTTTTGCCTGCTTCTTTGGCATCTTTCTCTTTTTCATTATCCATCTTTTGCTGCTATTTCTTCCTAACTTATTTCAGGGATGATTATTCTTTGTGGCATGTGACTCTTATTTTTCATTCATGCAATTATTATTTACTTTATTTTTAGTATTTCAATGTCACACAAATTCTAACTGATCTTACATTAAAAATGTATACTCATGCTAGGGAGAAGACTCAAGTATTAGGAGCAAAGGCTGCTTTTACAGAGAACCCAGGTTCATTTCTGAGCATACACATAGCAGCTCATAACTCTCTATAACTCCCATTTTAGGAGATCTGACAAGTTCACACCAACACACATTAAAAGATAAAGTTAAATAAATTATTTTTCAAAAAAGCTAGACCCAGATATTGGATTAAAAGCTGAAATATCATAGAAACAGAAAAAAGCCACAGAGAAATTCTTATTAATACATAGGGGAAGAACTTGTCTCCTCAGACTGAACATCTCTGTAACCTCAAATGAAAAGCAGGGAAGCTAAGGCGAGCAGAGTCTGAATGAAAGGGAAGCTCCAGGCTGAACTCCTGACTGCTGGCATCAGGTGCTATTGTGGGAGAGTTGGAGACACAGCTCCAGGTTCTGAGAACCACTGATAAGTGCAGCTAGTACCATTTGAGGACCATGTTGCATGCTGCCTATGCTCTCTGTTTGTTCATGCACTCCTGGAGGGTTGCACTTGAGAAACTACAACTCTCCAAAAATTCTTGTGTTTAATCTTGTGTTAGTGAGTGTTTATGTAACTCCTTTATACTGATTATTATTGATTGGCAATTTATTGTATTGATATTAAAAGTGCCTCAAATAACCACACAAAGGCTTATATTAATTTTATGCTTATCAACCTGGGGATTGGGACTTTAACATGCTAACTCTTTAGCTTTAAACTAACTCTTCTTTTTTATTTTGGTGCCTTTTCTCAGAACAGCATTTTAAATGCATCTGCTGATATCTCCTGGAGCCTTTTTCATGTCTGTAGCATTCTCTGATTTGTTTGCAATTTCTGAAGTCTTTCTGTTGGATCTGGTGTCTCTGACATCTCTCTGGTAATTCTGATATCTCTCTGCTGTCTCTGATGCTTCTAAAGTATCACTGGATTCTCTGGCATCTCTCTGGTGTTTCTGTTGCTTTGAGAATCTCTTTGGTATCTCTGGCATCCCTCTGATGTCTCTGAGGTGTCTCTAGTATCTTTGACATCTCTGTTTTCTCTGATGCCTTTAAGTACCTCTGGAGTCTCTCTGGTGTCTCTGACATTTCTGTGTTGTTTCTGAAGTCTCTCTAGATTCTCAGTGGTGGCTCTTGTGTTTCTGACTTCTCTCTGGTGTCTCTAGTCTCTCTGGATCCTTTTTGGTGTCTCTAGCATCTTTTTGTATCTCTGAATTCCCTCTAAAGTCTCTTTGTTAGATCTTGTGTTTCTGACATCTCTCTGTTGTCTGTGGTATCTCTCTGAAAGGTTGGATGATCTCTGGTGTCTCTTAAGTCTCTCTGGTGTCTCTGGCATCACTCTGGTGTCTTTGAAGTCTTTCTAGTGTCTCTCTGTTTGCTCTTGTGTTTCTGATATCTCTCTGGTGTCTCTCTTGATACTCTTTGTTGTCTCTGGCATATTTCTGGTGTCTCTGAAATCTTCCTGGCATCTCTCTGTTGTCTTTGGAGACTCTCTGGTGATACAGGTGTTTCCTACTACCTTTCTGGAGTCTCTGAATTTTTTCTGGAGTCTCTCCTGTGTCTCTGGCATCTCTCTGATATCTCTGGAGGCCTTCTGGAGTCTCTCTATCTTCTCCAACATTGTATTTTTTTCTCTGCACAGCTGTACCATGTTCTGTCCAAATCTTACTAGTGCGGGCATTGAAGGTCTATAATTCCAAGTGCTGGAATTAATTGCTGAGACCCCCACTGCCTGGTTCTGTGTAGCCTCAAACTTATAGACCCAGATGGATCTGAGCCTCCCTGAGTGCTCATATTATTTGTGACCTCTGCTCAGACTTAATTGTTGATTCTGAAGCTGCCTCTGTTCTAAGATTCTGGGACAAGTTTTTTTTAATTACAAAATATCAACACAAAGAGCTTCCCTTTCTCATCAGCCAGGCTGATTCTTGGTTTTCCATTACCAATTATCAAGCAAGAAATTGTACTATGGGCTAGCCCACAGGCATATTTTCCATAAACATTATATTTTTACCTTCAGATTCTTTCTTCTCATTTAATTCAGGTGTGTGTCACATAGACAATAAATAACCAAAGAAAGTATGTACTGTATAATTGCATAAATTTCTGTGTTTCTACCACACAGTTTTCAAAATACTGGTCAATAATCATTTAAATGATTTTCAAATCTACAGTAATAAAATACCATGAGTGAGAGGACTGTGACCTCTAATGTGGACACAGTGAGGTTTTTTTACAATTTATATAAAACCAACCAGGTTTATGTGATGGCACACTCTGCTGTGGGCACAGGTTTATTTATATCAGTTTATATAGAAAAGAGCAAGGTCAGGTGATGGCACCCTTTGCTATAAACAAAGGGCACTTAATTCCAGTTTATATAAAAATAAACAGAGTCAGAGATTAGCGTCCTCTTCTGTGGAGAGGAAATAGGGCAGTTTATTCCAATTTTTACAGAAACAAACACATTTAGGTGATGGAGCTCTCTGCTATGGGTTGGTTTATTCCAGCTTATATAAAATAAACAGGGCCAGGTTACAGTGACCTCTGCTGTAAACACAGGGCAGTTTATTTCAACTTATATAAAGAAATAATGTTAGGTGACTGGACTCTCTGCTGTGAACAAAAACAGTGTATTTCAGTTAATATAAAAATAAACAGGGTCAGGTTTTGGTGACTTCTGCTGTGGAGGAAACATACCATTTCCTGTCCTCTCTCAAGAACCTTTTTCTGTCTCCAGAACTAACAGAGTACACCACTCACTATATTATCACTTCCCAAAGTTATCTCACTATTTCATGATTTTTTTTTCTGAGCTCCAGAAAACAATATTCACAGCCCTGTGACTCAAATCCTTGATCTACAAGCAAGATGAACTTAAGAATCCACCAGACATCTCCATCCCTGTGTCAGCAGAAAGGAGACATATAAAGATCATGACAATCATGCCCACTATGTCAATTCCCCTCCCCAAACCTGGTTTTCTTTTTATAATAAACAAAACAGTGATATGTAAGGATTCCTGGCATTACAAGTAGCTCAGCCAACTTGGCTCAGGTGGGATGCACCTTGTATGGAGGCATGCCCCTGGGTGTGGCTGTGTAAACCCTGGGGCACTACATATGGAAGCACCACCCTGGACCCAGAAGCACCTCCCTGGACCCATGACACATATCTGTAAATGCCCCCTCCCTTAAAGAGTTAGTGCACACATGCTCTGGTCCTTTTTCTTTGTACCCTGACTTCTGTCCTGCTCCTCTGCTTTTGCACCTGACTGAGAATTCTCTCTTAAATAAACTCTAGTGTGTGGCCTTTTAGTGTATATTTGCTTTCATATGCAAAACTAACAAACATGACCATGCTATTTGATTCAGACATAGCAAAAGCTCATCTCTATATTCTGAACCAACTGTACTACTCACTCTTACAAAAGAATATATAACTATCCCAAAAGAAAGATTTGCCTTTATTCTGACCTCAGGACTATATCATGTGGTTACTTTAGCTACAAATGAGACACATGTTGGTATGTCACATCCACTACAGACCCATCTCTGCTACTTTTTAAAAGTTGG
>PVIH01029752.1:0-13156 GCA_004025045.1 Sigmodon hispidus
ACCAACCCTACAAGTGATAGAGGACTGATCTCTAAGGTATATAAAGAGCTCAAGAATTTAGATCTCAAAACCTTGAATAACCCTATCAAAAAATGGGGTTCAGATCTAAAAAGGGAATTCTCAGCAGAGGAACTACGAATGGCTGAAAGGCACCTGAAAAAGTGCTCTTCATCTTTAGCCATCAGAGAAATGCAAATCAGAGCACCTGTTTCTAGTACCCACATCTGGCAGCTCCTGTAATTCCAGCACCAGGAGCTCTTATGCCCTCTACTGGCCTCTAGAGGCATCTACACCCACAAATGCATGTACACGTACACATAAATAAAAATATGATGAATCTCCTATAAAAAAAAGAAATTATAGCCAGACGTGGTGGTGCACACCTTTAATCCCAGCACTTGGGGGGCAGAGGCATTTCTGTGAGTTCAAGGCAGGTCTGTTACATAAAGAAACCCTATATTTAAAAAAAATGAATGTTTGGTTTTAAAGCAGCTTAATATTGGGGTGATCTACCATACCATATCACAATAGATAATTAATATACACTATGGCTTTCCTTGACTCTTGTCTCTATATCTGTGGAAATTACATTCACTTCCAAATATTCAAAGGCCAAGATGTTAGCTGCCTCCACTTTGCAAAGAGTATAAGGTGGTCAGTAGCTTGTTCAGGCTTCAACAAGGCAAAGTCTTCTGAGAATCACATAGCCCACTGAAAAGAGAAAAAGAGAAACTGGAGAAAAAAATCCAGGCAGGCCTCAGTCTTCTCATTTCCAACATTCTCCAGGAATCTTCCAAGTGCTGCTTTGCCTCTGGTGTAACTTTCACATTCCACAACCCATGCATCATGCATCTGCAGTTAGCCACATCACTTCCACAACCCATGCATCTGCAGTTAGCCACATCAGTGCTCACTTCTGCTGGCCACAGCCTATGCTACTGAGCCAGTGTACAAAGTGTCACAGGATCTTTGATGATTTCAAAGCCAGCTAGACACAGAGAAACTTCCTACATGGAGTAGCTACAAATTTTAGAAGTAGTTCATTTAACCATTAAAAATCCAAGCATAGTAGTGCACATCT
The DNA here is from genome assembly GCA_004025045.1 of Sigmodon hispidus. Taxonomy (NCBI): domain Eukaryota; kingdom Metazoa; phylum Chordata; class Mammalia; order Rodentia; family Cricetidae; genus Sigmodon; species Sigmodon hispidus. Next base: position 1,082 of record PVIH01029752.1, read on the forward strand.
TTAATTCCAACACTCAGAAGGCAGAGGCAGGTGGATCTCTGAGAGTTTTAGGTCAGCTAGACCTACATAGTTAAAAAAAAAAAAGCATAGGTAAATATTTTAGTTTAGGTGGGCATGAATTTGATTCCAGAATCTGCCATGACTCACTGATTGGCTTTTGATGAACTGGATAATTAATCCTGAGTTCCTGCTCTGTGAAAAGTATACTATCTATCTTAAATGACATTAAATCCATGGAACTACTTAATACTGACACTTGACTTGATGACCATGCTGACAATGCGTACAAGTGGAAGGTTAATATTCAGCCAAGCATCAATCCCTGGCCCTGGTAGTTATTCTATCTCATGTGATGGTTTAAACATGAACGTGAATTGTCCCCCACAGGCTCTGAACACTTGATCTGAAGCTGTGTTGGACCATGAGGTGGAGGCTAACTAGAAAAGCAGGTTGCTAGGGTCACCTTGAGGTCTCCTAGCTGGGCTCACAGTTCCAGAGGGCTAAAATCCATCACTACAGTGAGGAAAGGCAGCAGAAGCAGGACGTGTACCCCAGCGACATCTCCTTAAAGAAGGCTGCATCTCCTGAAGGTACCATAACCTCCTCAAACAGCGCCACCAACGAGTGACCAAGTGTTCAATCACATGAGCCTGTGAGGAACAATTCTCATTCAAACTACCTCACCAGGGAAAATTTTACTTGCTTATAGTAGCAAATCTCTTAAATGTGGTGCTGAATTGAACTTTGCTAGTATCTCATGGAGAAATTGTGCATCTATGTTGATACTGGCCTGCCTTATTGTGATTGTTATTAATTATTTGTACTTTGGCTTTGGTTTCTGGGTAATGCTTGTCTAGTTTGGACAAGCTCCTCAATGTTTTGAAACAGACAGAAAAAAAGACTAGTGTTGATTTCTCTTTAGGTGTTGGTGGAATTCGCCAATAAAGCCATCTGCTTCTGGACTCTCCCCTGCTGGGAGGTTTATTAACAAACTGATCTCCCTATTCTTTATCAGTCTGTTCTACTTTTCTGTTTCTTCATAATTTGAATTTTGGAAGAATACATTGTTTAGGAATATAGCAATGTCATCTAGGCTATCCAATTTGTTGGCCTATATTTATTCACAAGATGTGTGTGTGTGTGTGTGTGTGTGTGAAGACAGCCTGTAGAAGAGTCAAGAAGTTGTCTCTCTCCTTCCTGCATATGTATCCTGAGGGTTCATACTCAGGTCATCAGGCTTGGAGATAGAGGTCATCAGCCTTTACCCACTGAACTACCTTACCAACCCCCATCCTGCTGATTTTATAGGGAATATTCCATATAGGTTTATTAAATCAATTTGGTCTATAATGTTGCTCAGATCCACTATTTCCTTATTACCCATCTGAATGTTCTACCTACTGTTAATGTAGAGTATAGAAGTCTCCAGAAATTATTGCATTCATTTGTAGAGGTATTTAAACCATTCAAACACAAACACTGTATCAGTTTTGTTTGCTTTTCCCCAGTCTAATATTCTCCGGGTTTCATTAATGAAATAAATGCCTTCCCTGTAATGTGAAGTTTATGCAGGCAATTGTAACCATGGCTTCCTATCTGCTGCTTATGTCACATTTTACATGATTTCCCTGAGTACCAGGTAATACACATGTTGCTGAAGTTCTGTTCTTGTGTCGTTTTCCCGTTTGTCTTATGCTTAGACCCCTAATCCATCTGGAATTTATCCTACTATGTGGAAGAAATTAAAAGTCTCTTCATTTTCTTCTCAAGGGATAGAGTCATCTGGAAAGTATGACTTCTTACGTTAGTAAGTATTGTTTCCACCAGGGCTAGCTTCTTAGATGGTTACAATGTGCAGTGAACACTCGGGGTGTCACATGCGGAAGGGCCCCACGTGTTTGGTCTCATGTTCTGCTGTTGCCATCTGAAATTCTTCCTGGGTCTGTCTTTCTACTTGTAGTTTGTAAGGGAATCCAATGACTCTGCCCAGGGCCTCGGGACATGCTGCCTTTCCTTGCCTTCCGAAGTGCCAGCTCCCTGGACCCAGTGTGCCACCCTTGTCTAGCTTCCCCCTCCCAACCCTCTCTCCTTTGCAGACTTCTTCCAATAATCAAGATCTATACACAGCCTTCCTAAAACACAGATTGAAAGATATATTTCACCTAAGGAATCCAATGAGATGAAACTGAAATTCCACAGCAAAGATCCAACTTTGGGACTGCAGAAATGGCTTATTGGTGAAGAGCACTTGTTACTCTTGCAGAGAACCCCAGTTCTGTCCCTGACACCCACTTGGTGGCTTATAGCCATGTTTAATTCTACTTCCAGGAAATCTACCATCTTCTTCTGAACACTATGGGCACAAGGCATACATATGGTGTACATCCATCCACACATGCAAGCAAAACACTCATGCATAAAAGTCTAAATAAATAAAGATTCAACACTGGAGATAGAAAAAGCATAACTGATGAAAATATGAAGTCTCAGGGCCTAGAGAATAAACAGTTCACACCAGAGATGATCCAAAGCCTGTGGGAAGGGAACACCACAAAAGACGAGGAACTGCCGGGTTGCGTGGAGAATTCTCTAGATGTTACCAAGAGGACTTTTACAGGTCTGTAAAAGTTTAGATTAAATATGAACTGAGGTTGAAATACTTTTAGAAGGAAGAAGGGGAAGGATCATCCCCAGCAATCATTAGCTCCAAGAAAAATAAAAATGATCGAAGAAGAGGAAATGGAACCACAGGTTACTTATTGGCTAGCTGTAAGATAACTAAATAACCCTATAAAGATAAATATTTAATATTGATTCCACTAGAAATTATGGGACTACATTGAGAGAGTGTCAAAGAGAAATTTGAGAGAAGAGGTGAGAGACCGTTAAGATCTTTATCTTACACAGTGGGGAATTAATAGAGGGAACGCAGAGCCAGGTTAAGAAACAGAAGTGTAGGCCCACAAATCAGAAGTCCAGAGATAAGCATGGCAGAGATAGATGAAGAAAAGTATTGAACAAGGGGTGGGAAGTGGCCTTAACCCTCTTCTTGTTTGCTGTATCTTTGTAGAGCTCTGATTCATCATCTAGATAGATATCTATGGTAGTCTGAAGAATAAAAAGCATATTCCAAGAAGTAATAGGCAATGAAAATGCTGGGTTTGTCTTGAGTTGTGTGTATATGAATCTGGCTCCAGTCATTGGAGGTGAATCAGCAATGCCTGCCAGTTCCTGTACAATTTAGATGATGAACTTTAGTTTGGTTTCCTGTAAAGGATTTTGGTGGTGCTGCTGCTGCTGATGTGTGTGTATGTGTATTCTTTTTGTTTCTTTAATTTTTATTACATATATTTACTTACCCTATGTGAAAGAGTCAGTTCTTACTTTCCACCAAGTGAGACCCAGGATTGAAGCCAGCTTGCCAAGTTTGGTGGCACAGCACCTTTACCACTGAGCCATCTGGCCAGGCCATTGTTATTAGTTCAAATGAATGTGCTTTGCTTGGATTCTCTAGAACATCAAGAAACTTGGTGACAGCATGAATAGTTAAACTCTAATTTTAGGACTTTTTAAATTACTAAATTGCTTTTGTGCTCCTTCCAAAACACTTTTGAATCTGCTTCTTAGTTCCTGGGTTTTCAGATCTGCTATCGCCTTTTTCTGCTCTTTTCAACTCCAAATATTTCCTTTCAATTCTGTAAGTGCCTCTCACATTTGACCTCTGCTCCCAAGATGGAGTTTGCCTCTGAGCCTCAGCATTTGCTACTGTCTCAGAAAAGGCCTTTTCAATACCAGGAGAAAGAATGAGAGAGCGTTCAGAGTGTTTTCTAAAAAAAAAAAAAAACAAAGAAAATTAGGATGATAAAAAGAAATAATCACTATTGAAATCTAGCTCCGAAATTTCTTTATTGTACTTTATAAAGATGTTCATTTTAAATTGTTCTCATTTGGGGTATATTTAGTAATCATTCAGATTATTTTAGTAGAGAATTTTATGGGGAAAGTGGGGTCACTAAGCCAGTGGCTTTTGATCACCTGCTACCTGAGACCACTAAGATTTTGATGTAGGGGCTGGAGAGATGGCTCAGCGGTTAAGAGCACCCTCTGCTCTTCCAGAGGACCTGGGTTCGATTCCCAGCACCCACATGGCAGCTAACAACTGTCTGTAGTTCCAGTTCCAGGCAAACACCAAGGCAAATAAATAAATAAATAAAGTTTAAAAAAAAAAAAAAAGATTTTGATATAATTGAGTGGATGTGGTATGGGCTTAGCCACTCCCCAGGTCATTCTGCACAAACTCTGAGCCACAGTGGGCGGAGTCATGACACAGGTATCGACTTTGAAAACACCAGAAAAAGAAATCCAGCTCTGTAACAGAATCCAGGCACTAAAATCACCTGTCTTGACAATAAGAACATCTAAAGGAAACAGCCGGTGGCTCTTGCTGAAACCTTAAAGTGGCAGGGCCTGTCCTCAGCAACCCTAGACTTTCTCCTTAGTTTCAAGTGGGTTTTCAAGATGGCGTACAGTGGTCCAGATGGCCAGTGACTCTCCTTCATCACAACAGTTCCTTTAAGCTGTCCACTTCAGAGTCAGCCTTCTTCAGCCATCCAGGTTCCCAAAGCCTTATTTTTTCTACTGGGAGTTAAACCCTATGTGTACACTATCAGAGCTACGGCCTCAACCCACTTGAACTTATGACTCAGGCCAGCACAGCTCCGTGCTGGCCTGGTTCTCTCTGTTCTCGAGGCTCTACATCATTCCATCACACACATCTGTCTGCACTCTGAAATTCCCTTTCCTGTTCAGTCTCAGCTTTGGCTTTTGGTTCATATCCCTCTTTTAAGAACCCCCTATCTGTTTTTATTATATTCCCCTGTCACCATCAGTCTCAAGTCTCAGTGGTGGGACTTGTTTCATCTTCTCCAAACACATGCTTCTTCAAAAGGCCCAGGGCCATGGCCATTGCCATGGATGAAGGGCCACTTCCCAGAACAGAATGCAGAACTGAGTCCAGACAGCAGGATTAGGAGTCAGAGAGAGAGCAAGAAACAGTCCTTTGAGATACCCAGATATTGTGTGTGTGTGTGTGTGTGTGTGTGTGTGTGTGTGTGTGTGTGTGAACTGACTGATTTGACTTGGGTGCTTGGGCTGAACTCAGGTTCCACAAGAGTAGACTGGACTCTTAAACAGTAAGCCATCTTGCCAGCCCTGAGCATCGTGACTTAAACTAAAGCCACCCTCTCCCCTTAGATTCAACCTGCAATTTCTGGTGTTGTGAACAGCTGGATATACATACGACCTTCGCAGCAGCCAGTCAGCATGGGAATGGTTAGGCCATTGCATGAGTTCAGCTCAGACTCCAAGCCACAGAGAGCTCACTCAGAATGTTCCCTCACCAGTACACACACACTCAAGAGTCTGGGCCTGCCTGAAATATGAAAGCAAGGCTTCCTGGGAATGACTGCAATTACAGCACAAAAAGAAACAGACAGACAGACAGACATGCCAATTCTTCCCTTGCCAAGCTGAATTGGTTTTTAATTTTCCCTATTATTCTAAAGAAGTAACAATTCCATTGCTTTCCTTTGTTTCTGTCTACATGTAAACATGCATGAGTGTGCGGGTACACCTGTGTGTGTGCTTATGTATAGAGGTCAGAAGAGAGCCTTGGTGCCGTTCCCTCAGGCCCTCGGGTGCTGTTTTTGAGACAGGTTCTCCAACTGGCCTGGAACTTCACCAGGTAGGCTAGGCAGAGAGTTCCCAGGAACCCACCTGTCTCTACTTTCCATCTTGCTGTCATGCTCCGTCCAACTTTTTAATGTAGATTCTGGGAATCTGAACTAAGTAAGCTTCTTAGGACTTCAAGGGAACTGAGCCATCACCTCATGCCCAAGAACTAATAGTTTTGAGCTAACATATGGGACATGAACAAAAAAATCCATCTTAACCATTAATGAGAAATGTGAATTATCCTCTTTCCTATATGATCTAGAATGCTTTCCTATGTGTTCTAGAATGCTTTCTGCTGCTACAATAAACATTCCACCAAAAGCAGCCTTGTAAGGAAAGGGTTTATTTGGCTTCCATGCCCCAATCACAGTCCATCACTGAGAAAGTCAGAGCACAAACTCAAACATGAGCTGAGCAGAAACCCACCCAGCAAAGGCGTTGCCCACTACAGGCCCTTCAGTGTCAATCATCAGTCAAGTCGATTCCTCACAGAAATGGTCTCAGGCCAATCTCACCAACTTCTTCAACTGAGGATCCTGGGTGATTCTAAGTTCCAGTCAATTTGACAATAAAAACTTGCACATTTATACTAACCCTTCTCTACAAATCAGACCTGGTTCTTTTTTATTGATTTATTACATTTTGTGCATGCATGCATGCATGCAGAAATCAAAGAACAATTCTCAAGAGCCAGTTTTCTCTTTCCTCCATGTGGTTCCCAGTTCATCAGACTTGGCTAAGAGCATCTTCAGACACTGAACCATCTCACCCGGTCCCAGACCTGGTCCTTCTAAATCATTCCCTTTATGTCCATAAGCCGTTCAAAGAAGGCTAAAAGCTCCACAAAGGAAAAATATAAAAAATTACTATTGTATTTTTAAATCATCACACTAAATAGCACACACACACATACACACTATTTGGTTTGAAAAACAAAGGTGATTTGACTCACTTAACTAGAATCCAGAGCCAGGGCAGTTCCAGGGAACTGACTGACTCAGTGCATCACTTCGTTATCAAAGACCCAATATCTTTCTGGCTTTTGTGCTGTTATTCAAGGAATCATTTTAAAATTGTTTTCTTCATTGTCACAAGACCAACTGTCAAAAGCACTGCCGGCTGTGTGTTTCCTTGTTTAGATCTAACCAGGGGGAAAAAACACTGAATTTTTTAAAGGTTTTATGAATGTACATTATGTGTGTTGAGCATATTCTCCCTCATACTGTCCTACCCACCTTTCCTGCTCCCCCATCCTGTTAGTCCTGATGTCCCCCTAGAGGATTGCACTTACACTTTTATGTCATGCATGTGTATCTATATGAGATACAGGGACTACAGACTAAAGCAAACATAGCATATTGTCTTTCTGAGATTGACTTTGATTCATTTAAAATAATTATCTCCAGTTCTGTCCATTTTTCTACAAAGTACATGGCTGGGAAAATCCCATTGTGTATTTAAACCATGTTTTTTTTTATCTCTTCCTCTGTGGTTGGGCACCTACACTGGTTCCATAACTTAACTATTATGAACAGAAGCCCAGTCAACACTGATGTCCAAGTATGTCTGTGATATGTTGACATGGATGGAGTTCTTCAGATAAATACCCAGGAGTGGTATACTGGGTCACACGACAGAAATATTTAGACTTTTGAGAAGCCGCCATGCTTGGGCTGGAGAGATGGCTCAGCTGTTAAAGGCTGGGCTCACAACCAAAAATATAAGAGAAACCACCATGCCATACGAACTTCCACAGCAGCTGGCCTCAGCTAACATTTCTACTGTTCCCATTTATTCACATCCTCACCAGCATTTATTGTTATTGCTATTTGTTTCCTTTGTGACTGTCTTTCTGTCTGAGTGAGATGAATCTAACGTAACTTTAACATGCAATTTTTTCTGATGGATAGTAGAGTTGAACATTTTTTCATAAGCTTATTGGCCATTTCTACTTCCTTTTCTGAGAAACGTGTGTTCATTCCATTAGCCCATTTATCAGTTGGGTTTCACCTCTTGCTGTTTAGTTTTTTAAGTTATTTTATATGTTGTATTTTAACCTTCTGTTAGATATGTAGCTAGTAATATTTTCCCATTCTGTAGACTGTCACCTTAACCAGATAACTGTTCCTCTGTCACACAGAAGCTTTTAAATGTCATAGATCCCATTGTCAGTTGCTGATCTTGTTTTCTGAGTGACTGGTGTCTGGTTGAGAACATCCTTGGCTATGCCTATATCTCAAAGCAGTTTTCCATACTTTTTATCTAATAGTTGCAGGTGTTCTGTTTGTGTTCTTGATACATTTAGGGTTGACTTTTTTTTTTCCTTTTTGTTCTTTTGAGAGAGGATTTCTCCATATAACAGCTCTGGCTGTCTTGGAACTTACTCTGTAAATCAGACTGGCCTTGAACTCACAGAAATTCACCTGCCTCTGCCTACCTTGCTGGGACTAAAGGTGTGCACAACCATGTCTAGAATGTTGTGTATTTTCTGGTGTCCTTAGCTGTGTGGTCTTATAACAGGATCTCTTAATTCTTTTCTAGTGACCTAAAGTCTGGTGCCAGCAGTATGCTGTTTTTGTTACTGTGGCTCTGTAGAGTAACTTGAAATCAATGTAACCTGAAGCCTGCCCTTCCCACCAGCTCCTTCTCTGGGTGGCATGACAACAGCCAATGAGCAACTAAAATTCTTACCTTTTTTTTTTCCCTTAGCATATATTCAAGACATACTGGCTGTCACTGGGATATTTCCATAATGCATACATCATAGTTTTGCATAGTCAGAGACCCCACCTCTTGTCTCCCTGACTCCCTTCCATTTCCAAATAGCCACCTGCTATGTTCAGGTAATTTTTAAAATCTAGATTCTGCATGTGAAAGAAAACACGTGACTCTTGTCCTTCTGAACTTAGCCGATGGCAACATGATCCAGTCTTCTGAAGTTCTTTCCCTCAAAGGACCAGTGTTTCTCAGTCTAGTCACCCAAAATGGAGTTTGAAAGTAGAGTCAGAGAGACATTCTGTCTGGTGTTTTTTTAAGAACATACCACACTGGCTCACCCCTGGCAGCAGGGTTGGTGATTTCTCTGTGAAATGGTCCTGGCTGGACACTGGATGCTAACCCCACTTAACGTTTCCTAAACTAGAAAAGGCTACCATCAGACTCTGCCAGTGCAAGCCTTACCCCATTCCCCTATCAGGGCCTTGGGTTTCCCAGGGAGACTTATAGCATCCAACAGTAACTGCAGTGGGTGCATCTGTCCCAAATCAAATCCAAGTCCCGACTCACAGTTCATACATGACCACTTAGTGAGTGTCCCTGGAGGAAGGCTGGTGGGTGCTATTGGGCTCCGTCTCCGTGACAGTGTGTTTCAATAAGCAGATTCCAAGTTGAGATAGTAAGGCAGCCACCATCATTGCCTTCCTGGGAGCAAGCATGTCTGGACATCCAGGTGGACGCAGAGGGTGAAATCAAGTGGGAAGGCTTGTCTGAACAGTAGAGCTGGGTTAGTTCACAGTGCAAAAGCTCTCCACAGAAGGAAGGCCAGCAAAGACAAGGAGGGAAGAATAGCAAAAGAAAAAGGGAATAGGGGGGTGTGAGGAGAAAAACAAGAGGTTGAACTCACTGATAAAGGTCGAGCCATGTGGTGGTGGGGGGAGGGGGTAATCCTTTGTCATGGCTACTGCCATTCTAGCCAGGAAGTCAGTCAAGCTCCTTGGTAGAAATCCCTTACTGAATTAATTACTTTTCTCGTGGTCATGACCAGATACTGACAAGAGGAAATGTAAAGGCTCTATTTTGCCTCACAGCTTGAGGAAAATGCGATACAGTCCATGGTGACACAGGAGGCATGGCAGAAGGAACATGAGACAGTTGTCACAACCACATCCACAGTCAGGAAGCAGAGGGAAGGGCGTGGTGCTCAGCTCACTTCCTCCTTTTTATTTAGCCTGGGACCCAGTTCACAGGATAGTGATGGCCACACTCAAGGTGGGCCTTGCTGCCTTGGTTCAACTATCTAGAAACATCCACACAGACTCATCCAGAGGTGTGTGTCCAGTGTGATTCTAATCTAGATGAGCTGACAATGGAGATTAGCATCACAGACCCATCCATTTGTGGGTCAGAGTCCCCAGAGGCATCTGTGCGCTCAGATCTGCTGATCTCAGAGTCCAGATGTGCCTGGCCAAGGCAACAGACATATTACACTGTGAACTTGCCAACCTAACAGAGACCTTGCTCCCTTCCGCTCCTCAGCAACTGAAGGAGCCCATGTGCTGGCAAAAGGAAAAGCCATAAATAATAATAATAATGTGTGGATTCGATGCTGGGTCTACATCATGACCCTGACCTTCACCAGCATCCCAACTCTAAAGAAATGATGTGACCCCCCATAGCATTGCTTTTTCACCCTTAATATAGATAAATGGGATACCACTCCCAAAGGTTGTTATGAAGAGTGAGATAATACTGTGAGAGCTGAAAGAGATTAACACAGTGTGTGTGTGTGTGTGTGTGTGTGTGTTTCTAGGGCTCTTACATTAAATGAGCAGGGCTTTATGAGCAAAGGGAGTATAGTCTGCAGAGCAGAACCCAGAGTCAATCTTAAAGCCCTGGATTTGGCAGCTAGAATTGCATTTAGCAGATGGAACCCCCTAAGCCATCACTTCCATATATAGTTATTCAGATGACAAGAGGCCTCTTTTTATTTGTCCAAGGGAACTGCTGGTCCAAATAAAGCCTAGAAAATAGGAGGAAATTGATCCCCTGTTCCTGCCTCCTCACCCTGGCTTTGGTCTCAGGAGATTGAATACTGTCCCTCCTCCTGACTGAGAAATTGGGCTCTGCCAATCATGGGGTCTTCTGCTTGCACCCCTTTACACCAAACAGGAAACAAGAAATATGAAAGGGATGTTTCCCTTCACAGAGCTGGGATTGTTTGGTGATGTATGTTCAGAGACTCAGTCTGGCCTCCCCTTGGGCCAAGGAAAATGGCAGCATTTAGTGGATCAAAGCAAATGCTTCTAATTGTTCCATGGAACCAGAGTGCTTCACCTGGCTTCACTGGGCCACTGGGCCAACTGCATCTTACCTGTGGAGTAACTCAGACCAGCTTTCCACGGAACTGTAGTCTGTCTGCAGGCTTCCACTGGCCTAGAGAAGTGAGTGTTTTGTCTCTGTGACTGATAATTGTAGACTGCTTGCTGAAGCACGTGCTTTTAGGGCCATCTCCCGTGTGACTTCACTTTCAAAGGAACCTTCCCTCTGTTACAGCTAAAACCTTTTGAGGAAGACTGAGTGTGACCAAGGATGATTCTGTCAGTCATCTTTCTGATGCAAGCTGAGCATGCCCAGAAGCATCCCTGCCCACCATTTTAACCTTTGCACCTGTGCTCCATGACTTTGTGCTGAGTATACCAAAAGAATGTTTCCGTTTTCTTGAACTCTTAGACTACTCAAAAAAATCTACTCCCTAACTGAGCATGCTGAAGGCTGTACCCAGCCCACATGAATATGCATAAGCTCCCTGAATAAAGCCAACATCTCCCTTTGTTCAGGGAAGGCATTGCTTTAGAAATAAACTCCTGTGGTCATCTGATCTGAAGCAAGTGGTAAATCTTCTTCTTTTACTTTTTTCCAACCAAGTATGTTTGGAACCTTGAACTTACCAAAATGCTATGAACTAACATTTTCCACTACAAATCTTGATTATCCTTGGCCAAATAAAACACTGTAGAGAGATGAAATGTTGTAGGTCAAGAAACAAACTGTTCAGGACTATCTTTAGCCCCCTGGGATAACCATTTACTATCAACCTCTGAATATGACTTAATATCCTCTTGGCTTCTAGATAAAACCCTAGGAAGGAATTGCTGAGCTGACATATAACCTCTACCCGACCAAAGCCAGGAATTTGATTAGACCACTTCTGGATGCCATGATATCCCCCATCTTGCTGCAGTCTGCCTATTACATGATCCACCAGTACATTTTTATAAGCATTGACTCAGGCCTTTCAAGGTGTCTTGTATTCATGTTCCCAGGCCTTGATCAATTTTATTTGGCTCAGAATAAGCTATTTTCTTATTTAGTCAGAGTTGTATTTGTCTATTTTATTTGTATGAGAAGCTTGCCTGCATGTATGTGTATGTGTACCATATATGTGCCTGGTACCTTCAGATGCCAGAAGAGAGCAATGGATGCCCTGGAACTGGAGTTATAGATGGTTGTGAGGCACCAGGTAGGTAATGGGAATCAAACCCTGGTCCTCCACAAGAACCACAAGTGTTTTTTTAATGCTAAGCCGTACTGCAGCACCAGAGTTTGTTTTTTTTTTTTGTTTGT